>JAQFYD010000843.1:0-14930 GCA_034694225.1 Bourletiella hortensis | reverse complement strand
TGATACTATAGTAGTAAGAAACCGTATGCATCCGTTAGCTGCTTCCGTGGCAACCGCATACATCCTGAGAAAATTTTTGCTGGGGTATAAAAAATTGTTAAGTTACCTTTTCTAAAAACTTGGGCGAACTTCTATTAGAATCACAAAGATCGGAGGCGTTTGCGAATTCATCCATAAAATCCTCATTAACGGGAGTCTTATCACCATCGTTGTTTGCGATTGTCTCCTGTTAAAAAATAGTCCCAGGTCAAAGTTTGCAAGCCATAGAACAGTTTTAAGAACGAATGCTGTTTGATCTGTATTTTAGTACGTAGTACTTGAAACACTAGACACGGAAATGATCTTGGTCGAACATTTAAAGTATAGCACTCCAGAGATATAACGTTGTCACAATCAATACTCAGCCACATGCAGCTCTAAAAACTCGGAGCACAGCTAGGCCACCGAATTAAAATTATGGAAATTGATACATACTATACTCGGACACTGTACATAATACCTCCTGTTTTTGCCCAAGCATAGTCCTCATAACGACAATGGTCGACTCGACACAACCCCTCTGCTACTAATAATCGGCAATAATTAGCGTAATTCTCTGTTATAATTATATCTAATCATGCAACCACATCCTCTCCGTTTGTGTCCATGTATGAAAAAAGAAAATGCAGTCTTACGTGCGATATCACACTAAGAAGAGACATTCGTCGTGTACACTGACTCATACTTACACATTAAGTTCTACGCCTACACTTGTTTCAACTAAAAAATCTAAAACTTGGTTGACAATCCTAAAACTTTTTCATCACCCGCATAACATTTAAATTTTTAGCACACATGCACTACTACTACAACTCCTACAGATAGCAACTAACGACGGCATGGGAAGTTGTAACACTCTAACTGATTACTTGTATAAATTCACTTCGGGTATTCTCAAATGCGATACGCAACCTTGGATTGAAAAATGGACAGGAATTGCAAACACCTACTCCATACGTTTCAGTGAATGCATTCGGACAGAGTATGGCAACAAAAACCCTGATGATGAAGTCCAGGGATGGCTGAATGACATTACTTGCCATCGGCCATAGACCAACTGCAGTATGTACCATTCCAATTAACAGTGGCTTGTTACACGGTACACAGCTGACAAAACCACGACCATCAATATCAGTCGCAACTAAAATGCAAAGGATGATAACGAATACAATAGCCCATCTGCCCAGTGGCTAGCACACGACCGCTATTCTCACTGCTATCAATAATGCCATTCATATGCCACCTCTTCTGCTAAGAGCTATGACAAACTTATCCCCACCAGTCAATATGACATATAAATGAAGGAACTTGATGACACAAATCACAAGTGCTGTAGGCAAAGCGCACACTATAATTGTTAAATCATCATCGAGGGATGACTTCTAGGCGCGCTACTATTATCATTTGAAAATAAATGTGGAAAAAATCTTACTTCGGAAGACCCTTGCGACGGGGTGTAGTAGTACGAAGGAGAGGACAGTGGTGAGCCATAAGTAGAATCACTTATGAGTGATTCACGGTCACGGTACTCATCACCTGCTGGACAGCTGGGGGAAACTGCGGAAAACTGAAGTGGCCGTTCTAAACTATTGTAGGTACTCGTATTTTTACTACTTGGCAGTGATGATGGGGGACTGTAGTACTCTCTTTCGGAATCATTCTCACTCTTATTTGCCTCCTCAAATTGAGACATCCTCTGTAGTCTGTTCCTCTTACTCCGTTCCGAGCTCATCCTTCTCGGAAATGTTGATGGACTAGTTTCAGTCTCTTGCTCGGACTCTTCCAGTACAGTAGGAAGGTTTATTGTCATTCGGTAGCTATAGAACAGAATCAAATAACATGATGTAAGATTTACGGTACGTCAACGTTATCATCACGAGCCACTGTAGACAGACTCATGGCAACAAGCTTTAACACCTCCTCTATCTCTTAGCACAACCACTGCCGAGATAAAAAAGATTTCCACCACTTCAAATAAGATTAAGGCTCAATGTTCGCCAAAATTCCGAATTGCAAACACAATAACACAAGACTACATGAACCCTCTCTATCCTAACCTCTGCTCCTGGCAGCAGAAACCTTTGTGTTAAACGTGATGCTAGCTAAATTACTGCAACCTTACTTCCCGCACTATGCGCCCGTGCTAATTAGTCAAATACGTGTCACCCGCTGTACGTCCTAATAACGACAAGCTATCAGCTGCAATGCTTCTGATCTCCTAACTTAAGTTCAAAAACGGGCATTGCCAATAACATCACATTTTCGTGCCCAAAAAATCTGCTGAACTAGGTAGTTACCCAAAATGACAATCAGATGCGTGTTCAACTAGCTTTGGCCCTTGGAGTTCTTCAGTTTAAATAGCACTAATTCAGCTCATAGGACACGACATACAGAATTGATAAGATACTGAAAAGAAATTACCTATCGTCATCTAAACTGAGCTTGTCAAGGTCATTATCGTCCAGATGGAGCTTATTCATGTAATTTGAGAGGTTCTCCACATCCTCAATGGTAGGAGCTCCTGCTAGGCTATTAGAATGGCGGTGTTCTACGGCAGGAAGAACAGGTGAAGAGGAAGACGATGCTACCACAGGTACGTCTGTCTGAGTTGCTACGGTGGAAAGCTGTGGCTTTAAGACTTTTTCCTCTGTTACTGTCGTCGAGTCGTTGTCATCAGCCAGAAGTGGACATGATTTTGTCACTTCAAATGCTTGGGTACTGTTCTGTAATGGGATAAAAATCAGCTGCTCAGTAACCGCACATTATCGGATTCCAGGAGCTGACCACATACAAAATTATCTGCACACACACATACACACAATTTTCCTTTGCAATTTCAATAATTATCTGTTCCTTCAAATACTTTCTAGCAAACATAAAATTACACAGCCTGGCATAGTCAGCATTTAACAGACCTAATTGAGTGCTAGCAAGAGTGCTGACTCCAGCTGGATCTACAGCATTTACGTTTTGGTCGTGCAGACACGAGATTAATTTAGTCTACCCATAACAATAACCAGAGCAACATGAGACAGACCATTTGTCCCGTTCATTTACAACAACTTCCATCACTGTCTTTCTATCACTCCGGATACTTTAAAACTCTCATCATCATCTACCATTAGTTATATACTATCTGTAAGCACGAAAGCCAGCAGGCATAGTATCTACAGAACATGCCACATCACATAATTGAGGAGATGAAACTTACAAAAGCATGGAAAAGCTCCTGGCTCTTCTTGAGCTGCACACGGAATTCGGCTAATTCTTCGTGAATACGCCGTACCACATCTACTTCCTTCGGTCCTCCTTCCGGCTCATGCGATGAGTTTAGAACAGTTGCTCCCTCACCAGCCTCCTCAATTGTTTCGCATTTCAACCCAGTTCCCAACCCTTTCTCTCCGGTTGCATCTGGGCCCGAATCCTCGTACCTCCCTTCCTTTCCTTCTCTGTCAGAACTATAATTTACAATTGATAAACATGAACTTTCCACACCACTCGTGCTTGTACGACTACTTAAACCCCTTGCCCAGCCTCACTCATCATTCTCATTCACACATAAACTTTCGACATATACGCATAAGTCATTCTACTTGTACTGCTCTACCATTGTGAAATACGACTTCTTCTGTACAAAATGGAAATGGCATCACCAATTTATTACGGCCAGCGCAAAAATGACGACATTTGCCTCTTGAAGGTCTAAAACTTCATTCCATCCCGTCGTTTATACCACGGCGTCTTGTCGTTATGGTGATCTTACTTTCCCACAGCGGGTTAGTACGATAGCCAGTAAAACCATGTTGAGCTGAACTGCATCTTGCAACTTGAATAACTACGCCAAACATAACCCACCCCATTCCATCACACTTCATGACTTTTTCAGCTTGAGCAATCACGTTTACGTCAGCATCATTCCCTTACTAATAATAAAATTTCATTATGTTTTCCTTTTCTGTGGGTTTAATGAGCAAAACAGATAAAGAACGAAATGCTTGCTATTAACCAAAGATAAGATCCATAAATATTCAAATTTTAAAGATTCGCTGGGATAGTCTACTCCTTCCTTCTTAATCTTTTACTCTTCTCGAACCGCTACAAACTTAAAAATATGGACGCAGAATTGTTCCTATGTAGACAATTTGGGATTCGATAAATAATGGGGCAAATGGTTTCGAATATTTTACATAAGAAAGAGATTTACAACAATTACTCATCATCAAGCTGGAATCCCCCAAAGGGAAGCCGACGATGTACAAAACCTCTAAAGAACATGAGAATTTCCTAAAAACGACGGAGCGCGTTACCCGTATGCATGACGCAACAACAGAATGTTGAAAGAAAAGGGGGATTTTTTAAGCAAGCTTCACACTGCCGAACAGAATTGCCCGCCGTGGAATCGCCTGTGCAGTGCAATTAAGTGCATCACTGCACCGACCTTGTCATTGAACAAGTAAGCTATCAACTTGCATAGTTAAGAAAGTAATGATCTTGACAAACGAGGAAATGCGAGAATAATCTTTCTGATGCTCCTATCATCGGGAGCCATAGGAAAAATTTTGATTTGTTCCTAAACAGCTAGGAACAAAAATTATCGATCTCCTTGAGACTTCTCCGTAACTACGGTGTCTTGCCGCCGCTGCATTATGCACATATCTTGCGTCGTCCCTCACATAGCAGCGGAAAGACTGCTTGCTGTACCGTATGTAGCTAACCCTTAAGCAGCCTTACTACTTACCCCAAGTTCTGCAAGCAATTTCCCATACTTCTCAAGTCACTTATTTAATTTGGCACCCTAAGTTAAGATCAAGAATGAACGTCAACAATTTTTGAAACTGTAGAACAATACAGGATTAGCAGACACCAACATTTCACCACCAAAAGAAAAGAAATACACTGAGCTGCACCAAACTGGAAACTGCCAAGTCTGTACATCTCAAAAAGAAGGATACAAACTGAATCCGCAATCCACTAGTACCGGGTAGCAGAAAGCAGAAGAGATGCTCTTCTCGGATGCTGCCCATGCGATCATCCAATCCGCTCAAGAGCACAAGCGCGAGTTTTCTCCCGTCTTCTCTCTCTCTCCCTCATGCTGTCTCTTTACAACCCTCTCTCAAACTCTTTCTTCCTCAATGCCAGGCATATTTCTTCGGCACAGAGCACACTTTCACAGTCGTAGAGAAACCACAGATTCTTCCCAAGGCCTGCATGTCATTCATTCTCTAAACACTCCATGCAGATAAGAAAGCCCAACATTCCTCTAACCATGCATAACTCTCATTCTTACACACAACAATCTAATCAATAATCGCAGTAGTAATATGAGTGCACCTCGTGCTCAAAAATTCCTTCCGAATTAGCGTCAAGTCCTCCAAAACTTCTGATAAGATTGAGCGCATACGATGGGAAAAATCCGGCTACAAAATACAAACAAATCGCTTTGTTAGAAACACCACAAACGGACACCCGCATATGGGCACCTTCGAACCATATCCTTCTATATATTCGATTTATTATTACCGATTCAAGATCCCATAGTAATGAACTTCCTGAGGTTGAGTAAGTTATCAACGAGTCATGTCTGAACTGACGGAACTCTGAACTGTTTCTTCGATTCAGCTGCATGAAAAATAATCACATGTATCAGTAATTGATTGAATTATTTAGGGACGTATTAGAACATTGCCATGAAATTTTTAGCATAGTACACATACCAAGGAAGCAGCAATTTCCGAGTGTATTGAATTCGGAACAGGTGTACAAGACGAAGCCCGAAAGGAAATCAAATCTTGTTCTTCTTCAAAAGTAATGTCCCCCACCTTTTCCAAACATAAACCACAATAATAATCCTAATCCAATCAAAATCACAGATAATTTTCAGTCTTGTCCTATAGTGTGTAATCGCCGTGTCAACTGCCTTAGGAGAACCAGCTGTATTCAATAATAAGTACAAAAATAAAACAATATCGGCTTCACAAACTTGTTAGTAAATCACTCCCCATAAACAGAGGATGGTTAAACCGTGAAGGACAGGTACGTAACACATACACACACACAGATACACACACTTCTATGTTCACTCAATCGAGTAGCACGACAGTGTGAGACCCAAGGTCTTTCGAACTGCCGTATAGAGTAATTGCTATTTCCGACACTTAGATATCAAGCAAGTTGACCTTAATCACGGTGGTTGAGAACTAAATTAAATTTTAAATAGAATGTCAACTACAGCTATTTTCTCATACTCAAACTCTAACTAGCTACGCCTGGATAGCAATGCAACTTTAAAAATCCTTCCAACAAATCCCATATACATAACACCGCAAGCAGTGGAATTCCTCGTTCATGTATAATGTGTGAAGTGACTTTCAAAAGTTAGTTTTTCACAAAGCGCCGCCTACAGGCTTCACTAGGCAGGATAAAGACCAAGAATATCAACTTGAATGAATAGAGGAGGAAGCATTTTCCACTGGTCTTAACTTAGTTAATTGCAAAATAATTATTTTTATTAGAATAAGCTTTATTGTTCTCACTTCCTACTCCTCATCTTCTTATCCATGTTAACACTGATGATGAATACACAACAATCATTATCAAGTTCGCGAAGCTTAGCTATGGTTGGCGAAGACGAGGATTAGCTTATGCAAATTTTCCCTACCCACTGACCCTCAGACACACACAGAGAGAAAATGCCTAAAGGAAACAAATTAATTAAACGAAAACTGCAAATGGGACAATAGGACAGCAATTCAAAGAGGCATACGCCAAGTTCATCTTATCTAAAGAGCAGTATATGGTGTGAGTCAGCAGTTGTTAGCTTTTTAGCTTTAGCTTTATAATATTTTCGGTATTCCCTACAAAATCGGCTGCGTCACTATTAATTTAGGATGCGCTGAATGAATTAAGTTAGCAACGACTTCTGATGATTACATTCTAAATTAAAACTGCATATATACATAGATCCTCTATTACTGGCTGCACAACGACGTACATAATGGCTTTGACTATAAATTCATCACTTCTTACAGGAAAATGGCACAATGATAAACTATTTTCGGAATCTTCCTATACAGCATCCAAATCAGAAGCTTCAAGGTCACATTTTTTCATAAGGCAACAACTCATCATCCTCATCATAATCTGTGTGACAGCATGAAAACTTGAAACTAAAAAAGGCGCTCAAAAAATTTATGCCTGCTAGAATTTAAGGCACTGTCACCATTAAACAGAGACATCAAATGACGAGCTATTCATGGAGAAGTTTTTTGAATGCAAAAGCATCATAGTTTCAAGGTACAGATTACGAATGCCGATAGTTATTCTTGGGTCCCGTTCCTGGTAACAAACGTAATACTACATCTTATAATGTCCTGGCCTGCTGTGACAATTCACAGCATTGTAGATTCCCTCAAGCGGGCCCTGGTGGACTGGGCAGCTACTCAAGGAAATACAAACTGAAAAACATACAGGCGCTAGCTCTCCTGTGAGAATATTTTATGTAACCATGTAATTTACGACAAGTAGGAAGCACTTTTATGCAATCCCAGCTCCAACTGATTATAATACTGGATATGCACAGGACTTACTTACAGCGCTAACGGAAGCTTCTAGACCGGTCAGCCTGCTGTCCAGCTGATCGTTGTAGGCCAGCGTTAGGTTACTCTCCAATTCCTGCTTCTCCCCTAGCAGTTGCTGCAAAAGAAAAATATAGCATATTGTCAATTAAAACTAAGACTGTAAATGGGTCTCATCCTTTACATGCATCATCTTTACATAAGACTACAATAATATCTGGTAGTAAGTAGTTGCAGAGTATGCAGGGATTAGCTTAATTAAACTACCAATAGTGACATATACGACTATTTACTTGGACTATTTGGAATGACAAGAGTGATACTGAATCGTTCTCAGTTTTCCTGTTTCGTATGGTAAATGTTATACATGGCACCACGAAGAAGTGTATATATTTGCTCAAAAACTAGCAGAACAGAGTAGTGACCGTATTTGCAGTGCAAAAGTGTTCATCATTATACTGAACTGGTATTAGCTGAACTGGTGATACTACACAGTCATTTATATCCCCATCAATAACTTTAAGACAATAATACCTCATTTAGCGCCGTTAATTCTTCAATCATATTGGCAGATAATTTCAGTCTTTCTTCCAGTTCTGATTTTGCTGTAGTAAGCTCATTGATTTGCTCGTCAAATTTCAATTGAACAGTGTTCAGCTCTTCCTTATAGTCCTTGACCTGTAGGCGAGTTCTATCTAGCTCTGCCAAGAGTCCCACATTCTGCACAGCAGGAGAAAGAAAATTAGACCAATCACGTGTATAATGTTTTCATAGTGGATTGACTGACATGGGAAACTATGTCTAGCAAAGTTTCCCACTCAAACAAATTCATTAATCAATGCATATACTTCTTTGCGCCGATCTTCAATTTCCTCCATTAGAATGGCATTGTCTTTTTCCAAGCGGTCGATTCGCTTCTTATGCACAGTGTGCTTGTCCTCATGGCATGCCAAGTTAGCCTTTGTCTCTTCTAGCTCCTTTGTAATAAATCTGAGTTTCTCTGAGTGTCCTCTACACTGCACTACCTTTTTCTCCAATTCCTCGTTGTGACACTGAAAACGATCAAAACCTATGTTCCATGTAAATGATCTACAACAAACCGACGTAGTGGTTTTTTGAACATTTACCAAGAGACTGGTATGGGCGTCGTCTGCTGTTGCAATTTGCCTCTGAAGATCTGTTACCTCTTCCAAGAGCTTCCTGTTTTGGAATTTTAACTCATCAATCTGACCCTGAAGAGCAACATGGTCTCTGAAATGGAAAATTAATCATTTTAGTCAGACTAGAAAATTGGCTGTGGTGGCTTTCTAAAGAAAATGTGCTTACATCATACTCTTCTCATTTCCTTTTCCTACGCCCTCGAACCCACTCCGATCTGGGGACGTTTTTGAATGATCCGGGTTCGTCTCTGATGAATTGAAGGATCTGATGGGCGAGCTGCAGCATAGTGGTTGCGGACAAGAAACGGCGTCTGAAGAATCACGACCAGACATTTAGTAAATGACAGAATCCAAAATCCAATGATACGACGGTTTTAAATCACAATAATAATATTTGAACGCATAATATGGAAACTCGGAAGTCTGCTAGCACTTGTGAAGCCGTATGCTCCCATTCCATGCTCATTCACAACAACTGCTTAGTATACAATCAGCAGGGAACAATGCCTAGTTGCTTGTCACCCCAATTAAAACCCAAACCGAGGTAACTATAGTAGTACTCCTAACTAGCTACGTTTGCCGAGGAGCAGCGTGTGCGCTTGAAGAGCAACGAATAACAACACCGTGTGCTCCACAGGGCAACGAGCAGTCCTTGTAATAATTCATAATATAACTACTACTCTAGCACAGTACAGTGATGCAACTGCAGCTAATTACAGTCGTGTGGAGAGGCACGTCTGAAGGCTAATTTACAAAATAGTAAAACATAGAAATCTTATTAAAAACTGAAATAACGAATAAACGATTTCTACAGCTTGGACACTGAGAAGGACAATTCCTCCCCCGATTCGGGAAGGATGATGACCAGCCTTAGTATTCCCGTTAAAGGAAATCACGACAAAATCCAAACAGATGATATTAACTGATGGTGGGGAAAATATGGAAGGTGAATTTTATTTTTACATGTGCGCTAATCGTATTTGGTTGTTTGTTGATCCATCTGCATGTGGTTTCACCATTGAGGCTGTCCACTGATCCACCGCGTTTTCATATATGTTGGCATCTAGACCCATTACATTGCCATGTATGCTAATAATAGCTATTATTGCTCTCTAACGCATTTTAGCTAATTGCCGACTCATTACTCATAGAGAGTATAATAATAATTCTGTAAGTTCTAATAGGAATAAAAAGAGCTTTTGACATCCTTCAGTCGTCGGCCTTTCTCATAGTAGTAGCTGCGGACTGCTAGCCACACTTTATTACTACACACATGGGAAACCACTAAAGAGTTTGAACACGTGCTCAACATCATGTTTCTGTAACCAGCTCCTTTTCATAACGCTCCTGAAAACATAGTGTTTGTAGCATAACAGAAGGTAAACCAAGTATATTTGCAATACTACCTACCATACACGCGGAAATTAAGGCAAGACTTTGCTGTTAAACTTACAACAATCTATTTACCATTAGAAAATAATTCCAAATACACTCTTCTAACCACATATTATTATTGTAGTAAACGCAACATTTTGACTCACCGATGCCAAGATCATATGAATTTTCCATGGTAATTATTTCGAAAAGACCTTGAGTGGCGAACCCCTCTAAGCTCTCAGAACTGTTACTGGCATCTGACTCGCTCTGAATACACCGGCCAACAATTGGTTCTTCTTCTTCTACTGGTGACTGTTGTCGACGTTTTCGATGAGCTATGATGGGACTCACAATAACAACATCACCGGCCTCACCTTCCCCTTCAAAGACTAATTCCTCAGTTGCTGCTCTTGTTGTGGTTGACTGAGCAGGTGGTGACGACGATGTTTCCATACTCAAGTCTTTTAAATCCTTACGATCCTACTCTGATATCAAGTTTGCAGATTAGATTCACACACACATTCGCAAGTATACACACATAAATATTCACACACAATCATGTTAAATGACTGTCAGCCCATCTCTCCCACACAGAGTATAGCATCAGAAACGTATGTCTAATAATAAATATATAAAACACGAATAAAATAATTTAAAGCGCCGTAAACTTCATTTCTGATTACTCCACAGATAAACAAAACTGGCTCCACCACGTAAAATACATATGCATCATGGCTCAAACGCGTACATACCCGTTCACTTTAATTCCTACGCTTTTCCAAGTTTCACGTCAAATTTTTAAAATGCTGAATATATAAGGGAACAAAGATGCCTTCCCTGTCAACAATGAATCTAAAATGAAATAGTTTAAAATTCTAAAATGCGATGGCAACCGAGTTATCCGGGAGAAAACTGATAAAAATTCTGTGCGTTAAGGGCCCTCCAGCTGTAGCCGCCATAACAGCTCGACTTGTGGCGCAGGCGCAGTGCAAAACCGGTTCGACGCCTTCATCACTGTAAACATCGAAAGCCATCTTTTACGCAAAATGGATCCAAACAGTAAGAATAAATTCATTCATTCTTGACTACAGAAACAAATTTTTGCAAAAAAGATTCACCGCAGGTTCAAATAGCAGTAAAGGCATTTCGTATTTAAAATTTGTGAACAAGTCTGTACCTTACAGCTGGAGACACAGCTACGCATAAAAGTCTAGCCTGAGCTACAGTCCAGCGTCATTTGAATTGCATTCGTAAGAGTACTAACTAACGTTAAATTTTTATAGATTCTGAATGAATGACATAAAACGAAAGTTTGAGTACAGAACATTATGTAAAGTCAGGGCTCTATATCCTCTCCTTTACGCCTGATCTTAGACACAAATGACGACTGAATATTCCGTGAATAATCAAAGCCATTTATGCAGCTCCAGCTATGCTTCCATATACCGGCCAAAACGCTAGCGACAGCAACAGGGCTACATTGTTTTCGAGGTTGAATAAAATTCAAAACATTTGTCTCGTATACGATTCATTCGGAGGATGGTTTTCCAGGGCTAAGCTAAGAACGACAAGATTTTAGTTGTAATGCAACGTTTATCTCTCCTTCCTCATCAGTTCGGATAGTATTGACGACAATAGCTACAAGGTCAATATTTATTCTGATTATAACTACTGATGTCCATGTAAATTAGTGTAACTGATAAAATGAACATGCGGAAGTTAATTGGAATAAAAATATACAAGCCTCACCAGTCAGTCTTTTGCAAATTGAGGTAACAGTGGTGTAAGCGATGACTCCATTGATTTCTATGGCGATTTCAAGGGAAACAAATGAGAAGGAAAAGCGCCGTTTCCAAACATGCACTGATTCGGCAGGATTGCGAAAAAAACTGCAAGTGCTACAAACAGAACGAATGTAACTGCTTCTGTGATTAATTGCAGACATTAGATTTGCGAATTAATCTTGCTCAAGCTTTATCTGTACATAGAAAGTGTCATTTGGCGTAAGCATTTTAATCAGATCTATTATTATCATTACGTTTCGTCATTACATTCGTCACTGAACCTTGCAGAGGGTAATGGTGGTTTTCATAAGCGTTGTACTGAACTTGGTAAGGTCATGAGCTAAATTTTCGGAGTTAAATTATGGATTGTTGTATGAATTTTTTTTACAGGAAGAATGGAGAAACACCGGCCTTGGAAGACTCTAACTCTACCCACACATTTGTGTGAAAGTGATGACCCTTTACTGAAGGCGAAGGCTTACGCCTTGCAGTTGTTAATTCTTGCGGATCAAGCTGGAGGTGATGACATGTCGAAGGAAATGGCGAATTGGATCCGTGGTTTGGACATAAATGAACTGGAAAAGGCAAGAAAAGAATATGAGGAATCCCAGAAAGTTGCTGCCAGTGTCATGCCTTTCATCAGATCAGATCTGAAGAAACTTTTGGGTCAGTATGACTGTGGTTATAGAATTAATTGCATGAAGGCGGAAACTCCGGATGCTCCATTGGAAATGGATGGGTTTCTTTTTGAAGACTTAGATGAAGCATTAGAAAGTCAAGGTTTAAAGTCTGATCTTATTTGTGAACGTTGTAAGTCTGATAAAATTGCTGAAATTCCTGTCAAGTATGATTCTGTTAGTGTGGAGTCCATGGTTAACCTGTTTCACGTTGTCCTCCGATGTGTTAAACTTAAGACGGTATGTGTAATATCAGGAAAGGAGGGAGGAATCGTTTATGGTAGC
The DNA here is from genome assembly GCA_034694225.1 of Bourletiella hortensis. Classification (NCBI taxonomy): domain Eukaryota; kingdom Metazoa; phylum Arthropoda; class Collembola; order Symphypleona; family Bourletiellidae; genus Bourletiella; species Bourletiella hortensis. Next base: position 2,034 of record JAQFYD010000843.1, on the reverse strand, counting down.
TTTTTACTTACGACTGCCAAGAAAATTATGTCCTTTGAGTCTAACACAAGGTTTCGAGAAATTCAGAAGACAATTGTAAGGAACTATTCGATGGATAGCAGTGTAAGTATTTTACCTCTGGGCGGTCTCGGTAGCAATATAAATTTGATAGATGACGCAGATTTAATAATAATTGCCGATTCAAATCAGTTAGAGGGGAAATTGGATCTTGTGCAGTTGCAAGAAAAACTGAAAACTTTAGTGGAGTCTGGATGCTTGGTTGTTTGCCCAAGCAGTATAGACCTGGAAGACTATCTCCCTGTTCTTAAAGAGCTTCCACTTTTTGTAAATAGTAAAGGCAATCTTTTCTCGACGGAGGAATTTATAATTTTTGGTAGCTCGAATAAAATCTGAACGTTTGTTATGTACACAAAAATTACAAAGCTGAGATGACATTGAAGTTTATTTCAAAAATAGTAATCATAATTCAGATCCACTTAAGCGAGGTCCTCTACGTAATTTCTTCCTGGGTTTCTTCGTTGTTGTCGTGGGCATATCTACAACCACGGTTTTACCTTTGTACGGATTCTGATAGTCAGATTCTTTGGGAATTATACCGATTTCCTGCTTTGCCTGCGAAACCGAGATAAATCATGATCTGACGCCCAACTAAGCATTTACCAGTGCCAGGATTACGTGTACCAGGATTTACACTTACCAGATGAAATAATTTCTGTAACGTAGGATCATTGATGATGTTCATTTCAGAACAGAATTCAAGAGTCCATTTGACATTGTCTCCAAATTCTGGATTCTTTTTCATGATGCCGTTCATAATGTCCGGAAAGTACAAAACAGCATTGCTCACCAGCGCTGCATGACTTGTCATGAGCAGAAAAACTGAAAATATTCAAATTTTACAGTAATTCCAATATTCACTTCTATTCTGCAGCGTTTAAAAAAACATGTCAACCAAAAATGAAAGCAAGTACCGTCAGCTTTGATACCGTCCGTTCTCCAGTCAGAATCTTTCTTCACTCCTGCGTTAATGAACTTTTCTCGTAATTTCTTCATATCCTGCCAAAATAAATTAATAACCCATGTTACCTAAACTCATTAAAATTGCCGTATTCTTTTCACAGTCGATTTTACGTACCTCGTGAGCTGTATTGCACAAAGTCAAGAGATAGGAAACTTGCTTCTTGTGATCTTGAATTCCCTGTATAACATGAATCATCTCTTTATGAATCTTCCGTATCCTTGTCAGAGGCTCAGAAGCTGTTCAAACGGAATACGAAAATGTAGAATTCTTTAGACATCACGGTCAGATACTGATTATGACAAGACAGCCATGACAACGATAATAACAAGTTACTTACGAATATGACCATCACTGGTAAAATTATATACTCCATCATTCAGAGGTTGACTGAACACGGCGTGCCGGTCAACCCCATCATTCAGTGTAGGAATACTATTTTTATTTTTCTGAGGTGAGACTTGTTGACATAAAAGAAGAAAATTAAGAAAACCAAAGACCAGTATCATGGTGAAAGATTATTTCTACACCATCAACAATGTCTGCTTCTGTTTGGCTTCACCGACTACCGACTATGCAGTGCCAATTTTCCAAAAACAACTAATAAATCCTGCTTTGCCGGATTTTAACAATTTTATTAGTAGACCTCTAGGATTTTGCTTCGAAGTCTGCTTCCATGAGCTGAATTCCACGGAAATTCGCAGAATCCATGAGGTCTTTGCAAAAACCGGTTTGATAAAACTGCTCACACAACAGCCGCCACGATAGATTCATAATTCAAGCCCAAGCGCGGCAACTTTTGCCAACGATGGCTTTGACACTCTGACTCGACTCCCATGGTGTGGTTTGCAATATGGCGGTCAAGATATCCCCGTTTGACTCGTATTTCGACATTCGCCGTGGCCTGGATTCGCCACAGCACTAAAATGAAAAGTACCACACGTCAAGTAATAATTAAAATCACAAACATATTTTGGCGAATTTAGTTCATTGCGCTTCGTATCCACGCGCCCGCA
>JAQFYD010000842.1:0-14931 GCA_034694225.1 Bourletiella hortensis | reverse complement strand
CGTTGGCTCTTTCTAAGTACGAGAGCATGATACGAAACTGGGTTCATTTGTTTGTAGTACATCTGGTTCTCGTGCCGTGGAGAAAATCCTGCTGATGAGGAGAATCTAGGAGGTAACATCAAATACTATCCGAGACAAGGGATTCCCACATACTACTACCCCTACTTATTCCAGAATGGCTACATGTCTCCATTCATCTTCGTTCAGTTCAATCCTCTGAGTAAGCTAACTTTTTAGAGTGCAGTTTCAATGCGGGTGCGAACTAGGATACAAAATGAGGCTTAAGTGTTAACTAATGATATTGTGTTTTTGTTTCCAGACGGTGTTCTGATCAACATTGAATGCACAGCTTGGGCAAAGAATATTGTTCCAAATCGGCAGGATCGAGTTGGAAAAGTTCATTTCGAGCTCATGATTGACTAGACATGTGAAAGAGGAGAAAAACACAAGAGGCAGTGAAGAATTTCTGTAGTGTCTTCTAGTCGTCGGGTCGGATTCCTTCCCACTTGTTCATCATTAGTTTTCAGTAAAAATTAGTTATAAGTGGTTTATTCGACCACTGGTTTGGAGCAGACACACAATATATACACACACAGTATTGCAATGAATTTCAAGAAGTACACAACATACTATAATAATTTTCCTTCTCTAATTAGTTATTATATTAGTCTAGCCTCGACAGTATTTGCCCTGAACACTATGGAAAATTCTCATTATAATTTACAAGAGTGCGATTGGGACGAATGGTGTAATGCATATTAGCGTAATGCATGCAAGAGTACGATGCCGTGATATAGGTACTTAAGCGTGACATCGACCTTTAGTTGTTATTCACACGTGTAATAATATAACTAACCGCCGAATGCTAAATGTACAAATAAAAATTTCTTTTTAGCCGAGGTAACACGATCTACGACAATGGTTTATTTCCAACTAAAAATAGTTCTTCTGCAATCAGTTCCTCCGAGCAAATAGATTCAAAATTAAATGCAGAACAACAGAGTTAGAAAGTTTAACTATCAGCATAACTGTTGCAAAGCATAACTGCTTAGATCAAAAATAGAAGAGCTAACATGAGACAGAGGACGGAGTCAAGCATAATAATGAACATCTTCCCCTCAAGTCCCGTTTCATATCCATATCAAAAAGTTAATCCTCAGAAATTACTATCACAGTTACAGCTGATAGCCCCAGTCCTTAGTTTAAAATCCGAATTAGGCCAATGGAGTCCTGCGATGATGCTCCGACACCCATGGCAATAACGGTCTTAGCTGCTAATCAATCCATCAGTCCTTCCACAATACTGCCAAGTTATGCCATGGGATTGCAGTTTATACCTTGACCAATCAAGCGAAATGACAATATTTGATCTGGGATGTAAGGGCGATATTATGGTTTTTCATGATTAGGGTGCGTCCCGGGATGACATTGAGCCTACATTCCCTGAATTACAGCAGCAGCAGAATGCTGTCTAACTCACGTGCTTATTGATCACGAGTTAATTGCTAGCGTGATTTCTGATATTTTACCATACATCTTTGCAAATACTGTTCCATCATAAAGCAAATTGGACTTTCTGCATAAATACGACCTTCCCCTCCGCTTGGATTATTATGCTCGGCTGGGCTGACTCTGCCTTTAAAATGAATATACAGCAAGTAACTATCATCATGACTGCATAATTCTGTCAGTGCCGCGTGTTATTCTTCATTCTTGGATGGCTAATTTTTTTCATGGATTATTGCCCCCCAAAAAATGCTCGAGGCTTTGCCAGCAGTGCTTTGAGGCTCTGTTCCTGCAAAAAGTTAAGTTTTGGTCAATACTATAGTCACTGCTCGACCTTCCAACGCTTTGTAGTGTATAGTGACATATACACTTTAAGTTAGCTCTCAGTAACTGGTCTTAGCCAGTGCCTTCAAAGTTTCCATAGTCACATGTGCGATGAAGCTTCTCTCAAGGTTACTTTGCTTGCTCTCCTCTCTCTCTTTGCATACAAATGCTCGACCTGTATTTGCAGATACTACTGTGTACTGCTCTCAAGCATACACGCAAGCATGAACGTACATACTACAAGGCTAGTGAGTTGGGTTGGGGGAAAGTACAGTAGTAGAGGGACGCGGTAGTGTAGCTAATACTAAAGCAGTAGCTAACTATTGCTTTGCTAGAGCTAAAACTATCGCCATTACGTGCCATATTCTACTGAGAGTCAACCCCCTCCTAGAAACAGAATGCAGAGTATGGTGTGGTAATATATAAACTAGAGGCTACTACATAAGGAACGTGAAGAGCGCATGAAAGAGGGGAAAAGGTGCAGTCGTCAAGTCAGTTCCAGCCGTTCGATCCTATCGGAAGGACTTACCACGGGAGGCTCAGTTAGGACTTGGTAGACTTCTGGTGGATTCTCTTGGTTTTTAGTGTGGGTTGTGTGTGTGTGTGAGAGAGTTAACTGGGTTATCTTTCTGAAGCAGTTATTTTTTTCATCAACTCTTTTTAACTCTTTTTTCATCATCCCATATCTCCTCTGGTCATTCCCTACTAGAAATAAACAGGTAAGAATTCCTGAAATTTTCAGCGTGCAGCATAGGTGGTATAATAGGCATAGAAGGGCCTGGCGCCGCATTGCGCAAATCTTACCTGCAAAGTTCCTTGCAGTTTACCGAAGGGCACTTAATACTTTCGTTTTACTGTACAATAAGCTACTGTCCAACTTTAATATGGTTTCAAAATAAAAATTGAGATATGAAAGGGTTACCTCCAGGCTATGAAGATCGTTTTTAAAACGGACCTGAAAAGTTATCTGGTCCTAGAGCATCGTATTTTATTAGCCAGTGTATTGTTCCGTCAGAGTCTGTCCTTCATGGGGATTCAGACAGAGGATTCAGGCCGCGTTGCACATGTGTTTTCAGTTTGATACAGTGCACGGGATTTAGGGATTTTTATCCGTTCAGTACTATGCCGGAGTTGGATTAAACAAAGCCAATATGACGGCCATGAATGTTTCATCGTACTTGTTTAAATGTACAGTTTAGAAAGTATAGATTAGTTAGCAAGCTGAGGGAACCTCCACGGCAAAAAGTATTAGCCAGTGAGTTGAGTACTTTGAGTTGAATGAAGAAGATAAGTTTTGTAATCATTTATTGGTGTCAGTCGTATATCTTATCAGGAGAACACCATGCTTGTTCTCATGTCCAACATTTTAGAGCAGGAATGTTTTGGGGATTTTCGACCACGTTATGCATAAGTGATTCCCGAAGGAAGTCGTTCAATGTAGGCTCATACATGGAAGACTGGAACACCTTGCATAATAATAGGACACTAATAAGATACAGTTTTGCCTTTGAAAGCCCATTGATAGAAGTTAAACAGTAGGGTATTCTGCTAGAGGGAAATTATGCAAGACTGATTAAATATTAATAGCATTGCCTCACCGCAAGCTTCATAAGTTCGCACAAAGTCGCCCAAGAAGTTACTTCATATATGTATACTTTAAATAATAAATTCATAGAAAGAAGCACATGGAATATGCGAAATAAATTGTAACTGTGTAATCCTTGTTATTTTCAGGATGTCAGATAAAAAATACACTCCTGGAAAGGGTCAAGAAGGTGGCGGCTTTAAGCGCTTCCTCTGGAATCCGGATACTAAGGAATTCCTTGGTAGAACCGGAGCTAGTTGGTGTAAGTTACTCACTTTTAATACACCGGGTGTATACCCGTCATATGACGGGTTGCATCCGCTTTTCTTGGCCTCTTGTTTCTGAAAAACCATCGCAAGTTTTCATTTGTCACCAGAGAGCTGACTATGACTAATGTAGACCATAGTTTCGTTTAAGTTGTGCGTCACCGGCTTGACGCTCTGTTTACCAGAAAAAAGGCAACGATAAGATAGATTTTACGACATCCCGTAGAGGAAGGTCTAAATTAAATATGAGGAAAACGTACACGTAAAAATCAACTATTTTTCACTCCCGGTGAAGGCAAAGGAGCCTCCTGTACTTGTAAAGTTGGGCCTAGTTTGCATTAAAACGCTAGTAGGGCAACTAGCCATAAAATTGTTACTGGACCACTTAAGTAGTGGACGTGTTCCGATAGGCAAAGGGTATTTTTCATTGTTCTTGTACTATTAATACAGAGGTCCAGGGTTAGGATCATTTTATTGCTGAATGCTTTTTCGTGACTAAGATTCTATCGTTTCAACAGACCAGCCATTTCAGGCGACGGTCAAACTGATTTTCTTGAGGTTTACTCAACTGCTATTGGCAGTCGCGTGGCAATAATTAGTTCACACCTTGTTTGACCTCTTATCATCGGAGGTCCTGAACCTACTATGGAAATATTGCTGCATAAGCTTGCACGTGAAGCAGTACTGCTTGCGTCTGTTACAACATTTAGTTGAGCGGCAGCTCGTTAAGGAGGAGACTAATTTCTAATTATGCTGTTCCATACAATTACAATTGCTTCTGTTAGCTACTCCGGTCGCAATCTCCAACACGAACATGTCCCTGCTGAATGACATTATTACATGTTTGAAAACTTTCAGAAACGCAAAGCCAAAGATTCTCGGGATAAAAAGCAGTATAGCAATCAGACAGGGTCATTTGTATCAAAGCTCCTAACATGAACTGAAGGTTTTAAAATGGCCATATATAAAGGCTACTTATGTAACAGCATTGGGAGTAGTGGTAGACTCAGAAGATGACTGCAAGGATATCCAAAGGCTGATTTACGTGGCTTGAATTTAATGTAGCTGCATACTTAAGTGTTTCAAAGCTCATTATTTAAATGAGCATAACTATACTCATGTGGAGTTTATACATTTAATATTTTCCTTGCAAGGATTTGCGTCTTACGCCAGCTATGGTTGCAATTCTTGTTAGTAGTCTTAAAATAATGAAATCTCTGTATTAACATTCTTTACACCTCATCGTTAATATTTTCCCCATTCAGAGCTGTAATAATACTACAGATACACGGCGTCAACGAAGCTACAAGCTAATGAAAGTATTCTTCTTTTAGTTAGCAGTTGTAGAGTTGTGTAGATTTCTTCTAGGAGCCGATTAGATGCAACGTTTTTCCTCGTAACAATTATTATTAATGACGGAACAAAGAGAAGTCGGGAATCATAGCTAAAAGGGAAAGATGGAAAGATTTTAATAACTTAGATCTTGGCATCATAATTATTACCATGCCATGCCGGGTAGGCTTAACTGACCGTGCGGAAGCAGGTGCTTGGTTTTAATGTTAAAGTGTGGGTTAGTAGAATCTTCGTGGATTCGAGGAGCTAATTAATTCTGACGGGAGAGGCTTGTGATGATCAGAATATTTTAAGCGCCATTATTGCGAATACTGGCCCAGTTTCAATGCTACTATTCATAAATGTAAATGTAATACGTGAGAGTCTCTATAGTTTTATCATGAGTGTTGTGAGCGCTAATAATCTGCATGTTTGAAGTCATAATTAGATATATTACCTTCCTCCTCTGGAGCTCACACACTTTGTCTACACCTGCAAAGATAAAGGGGAATACCGGAGCATCATCATAAAGTTAATGTGTACAAACTGGAAATATGCACATTTGCCACCCTGTCGGTGCTTTATGAACGGGAACAACACATGAGGGGAAAATTCTATGAATTTTCTTTGACTCATCAGTAGCTATCATATGTGTGATTCCTTTTCCCATTCTTGTGCAGGCGCGTATTTACGCTTACTTAGTCTCCTGTTGTGGGGCTTCTTTATATTTCCGTGACATTATGTAGGTCGCATGGAAAATGATCAAGACTCGTCATGTTGAGAGAGCCGAATCTAAAATGCTATAGAGTTAGAGAGACACATAGTAATGCTATTGGCGGCGGGGCAGCTGCCGTAGCGTACGTGTGTAGGAAAATTTGGATCGAACAACTACAGCTATTATATCAAAGGATAGAAATCGTAGCAAACTGGAAGATATAGAGTGCGTGTGTAATAAGGATTTTCTGTTTGCCTCTGCTCTACTTTTCGAGTTCAACTAGACGGCAAGCCAGAAATCGATGCAAGGTTCGTGACGTCAAAGTACAGTTTTATACGAAATGGTGCGGCTTTGAACACTATGGCGTTATAGCTAGTGGTGCCGTGCAAATATTCCAAGAGGATGCCTTGTAATAGCACATGTATTAGTTTACTAGTCGCTGCTGCCGGTGTGTGTACACTGTAATTTTATACGGTATATTTCCATCAAGAACTCCAAGGCCGTCCTCGGCCTTATCATATTGGAGCTCCCACTGCCTCCGTCGCCGAATTTTGTGGGCTTAACATACCCACTGGTCTGTGATCTTTTAATGGACTCAGCCAGGTAAAATGTGCTGCTAAATCGACCTCAACCTCATGCCTTGTAATAATAGTCCTCTGTGATACTATCGGTCCAAAGAGTTTTGTAATGTTTCTCTACACAACCAGGTAGACTGGAAGTAAGCAAGCCATATGTGTATGTGGCTTTGAAGATGACAAATATTTTGATATAATCATCAGCTTGGCCTACATTTTGCACCAATATTATATGCCGGGGTTGTGGTACTGAACGGAGAGTTGATAGTTTACTTTGGATATGGCCATCTAAACTGAAAACCGGCTAACGCTTCAACATCGGGGCTTCTCTTAATTACAGTGATACAAGCCGTAAATGTGACATTTTCAGGCAGTAGTTCAAATCGGGAAAGTTATGTTAGTATTGCACATGAATCATAAAGACCACATTTAGCTTATTTATGGAGGCAGCATCGTCGACAAAAAACACTGTCTTGCCATTTATTGCGGTAACAATGGACAAAATCCAGGCTCTGAGTTTTCAAAAACTAAATATATGGTTACTGATTGTCAATCAAGGGTGCCACAAGAGAATTTAGATGAATGTTTCATCATTCCGCTTGGTAGTGTACTCATGATTAACATCAGTACGTTATATACAGGGTGTTTCATATGCAGTGGTTTACTATGAAAATCCGCCCAGAATTGTTGGACATGCAGGAGTTCAGGATCGCATTGTTGGGAGAGCTGGATAAGAGACTGGAAAAAGTTCAATGGGATCTGTATGCCGGCTCATAATAATGGTCATGTTGTTCTTCTTGGGATGGCTTCACTAGCAGTATGGGTTCGCCAGTTAAAGTTCAAACCAACTGCTGAGACTCCCTGTATGCTAGTAATAGCTGTCATCGTCAGTTTGCACTGTCACTAACAACAAGACTGCTGAAAATTGAGCCTAGCCACACAGTAAATTCTGTGTGAATGAAAGGGGAATGATTTATGAAACTAATTTAATTTCCACAGAGAGCACAACTGTCTCGATGATACTAACTGGATCATGAGTAAATGGTCGGGATAGATTAACCATTGCAGCCATTTTGTAGCTGCTGTGTGTACTACTGTTGCAGTTATTTGACTACTGATTTTTTTTCACTTGTATAGCTATGTGATGACGATTTAGACGGCAGCGTAAAGCATGGTCGGAAGGTCATTTACTTATCAGAGATTATGTGCAAATGTTTAGCCTAAGCTTGGAGAGCTATCGAGGTCATACTGACTGATATTCGCTGGTAATTATTATATCAGGTGCCACTGGAATTTCTCCTGTCCTACAAGCATGAAAAATTTGTCCTCTGCGTTAATAGCAGCGATCAAGTGTGCTCCATGCTCTGGTTCTACGTAGCAAATTGGTGTAGCCTCAGGTTTTAATGATTTTTGAATGCAATTTGAAGGGATCATTAGTCACAGAAGTGGCAGATTTTACAGGAAACAAGCAGTATAGAAACATAGGGCGTGGCACGTCCAATCCTCTTACGAAGTGGGTTAGAAAAACTGCCAGGTAAACGCATTGAATGAGAGTAATAAGCTTGCTCGTATATAGTCGTCGATTGTGATGCTGCATGATGGAGTCTGAGTGTGTAATCAGACTTGCTCATGTATAAACAAGTATGGCTCATGTATCGTGTGTGACTTCAGACGACGAAGAAGAGCTGCTTGATATTATGCTCTTAATTTCCTCAGGACCAGTTCACGCCGGTTTTTACTGGCCAACCTGTTTACGATAGTGAACTGTCGTCATTGCATACGAACAAGTAATGGCCGTTCAGCAGTAGCAGTCCTTTCGTTCCATTAAATTAGCTGAAAATATGAAAGCAATCCATTTGGCAAACAATATCTCAGATCCACTGTTCAAATGCGATACTTTGCTCAAGTGATGATCGTGTCATATACCTTTGTTGCGAAACTTGGGAGGAAGCTATTGCTATCACGGACCACATGATAATGATAATGCAATACTTTAAGTTGTTATTTTCTATATTCATTGGTTTCATGCATTTTTGAGCCCAGCCTCAGGAATACTTCACGCTGAGGCTATTGAACGAGGGGGTCTAAAGCAGTTAAATTTGTTGGTAATACTTCAAAGCTGGACTCAGGGAAGTTAGCTAACTGATGAAGACTTGCGTAGGTTTCGTCCGACAGAGGCTGATAACAAATAGTAATTCTCAGCACACTTTTCAATAGTATGTTGAATTCTGAACAACTTACTCTGGTTTTCTATTGCAGTCAAAATCACCGTTTTCTACATAATTTTCTTCGCCGGTCTTGCTGCCTTTTTCGGGCTTATGCTATGGGTTTTCTATCAAACTCTGGACCCCAACAGGCCCAAATGGGTCCTAGACGACGGACTAATTGGATCCAACCCGGGAGTTGGCTTCCGACCAATGCCGGACCAAGAGAAGAACGTAGAATCTACACTCATTTGGTACAAGCGGGGCCAAAGTGGTGACTGGAAATTCTGGTCGGACCAGTTGACTGAATTCTGGGATGGTAAGTACTCAGCTTGCTAATTAATCGAAGCAAAGGAAAAGAAATTGTACTTATTCATCATGTTCTTTTCCGTAGGCTATAGCACTAGCACTCCCAGCAACGGTGGCTCCGCAGCTGAAGCTTGCACATGGGAGTCCCCTGCTGGTAAGGATAGGGTCTGCCAAGTCCCATTGGACAAAATAACGACGTGCACTAAGGGAGACAAATTCGGATACGAAGAGGGCGAGCCATGCATCCTTATCAAGCTGAACAAGGTAAGTTCATGCATTAAAATCATCCTGAAGGACCTCAAGCGTCAACCACGAATCATATCATAATTTGTTCTATGTGATAGATCTATGACTGGATACCCGATGCATACACCTCCAAGGACACTTTTCCTTCTGAGATGCCTGTATCTTTGCAAAAATTGATAAATGAAACAGGCGCAAACCAGCCAGTAAGATGTTCAGAATTCGAAATTACTTGTAGGTTCTTTCTTACTTGAATAGCAAGATACTCAATTGGATTCTTTGTTTGCAGCACGTTTGGTTCTCGTGCAAGGGAGAAAACCCCGCTGACGACGAAAATCTGGGACCTAACGTTCGCTATTTCCCTAAGCAAGGTATCCCCACCTACTTCTTCCCCTACGTCTTCCAGAAGAATTACCTGTCACCATTCATCTTCGTTAAATTCAACCCACTGAGTAAGCAAACCATTCGAAAATTTAATTTCAGTCTGGATATCACACAAGGATGCAATTGGGAGTCTGAAGCAATAACTAATAATCTTGTTTCGTTTACAGACGGTGTTCTCGTCAACGTTGAATGCACAGCGTGGGCCAAGAATATTAAACCAGATCGACAGGATCGAGTTGGCAAAGTTCATTTTGAGCTCATGATTGACTAGACACACTAATAAGAAACGAAAACGCGAAGCAGTGAAGGATTTTTGTAGTGTCTTCTAGTTACAGGATCAGCTGAATCTTTCCATGATTCCTTTGCCATATTTTGTCTTTTGTTCACCATGAGTTTTCAGTAAATATTCAAGTTATAAACAGTTCATGTGACCATCACCGTACAGTCGGATACACACTCAACAATGCATATTATGACTACAATAGTTACACTCAGACGAACAGATAATAATTGTACTTTTCTTCTCCTGTTTAGTTGTTCGCCCTAGCCCCAAAAGAGTATTCGTAATTAAAGTATAAAAAATTATTATTGTTGTTATCGAAATAAGGCCGCATTATAGACGGACGAATAATAATAATGTAATAATGCAAGGTTGACAGCTGTAATACACATACACGGACATTCTCCTGTTCCAGTTACTTAAAAGTTAAAAGCCCATCTTTGGTTATTGCTGTTCACACCTATTTCCATACATCTATCTACATACCTGTCTATCCCATACTGAATGGGTAAAATAAAGGCATATTCTTTTTTGTAGATCAAAAGAGCTGTGCTATAAAATGCGATATAAAAAGACTATGTCAAAACACCGTGTGTTTTCAGATTCCTAATGTGGAGATATGACATTCTAATGAAATCTAATGACATTTCCGAATGAGAGTTGTCAATTATTATTCTTACGCGTATCTTTATTCAAATCATTACTCGCGAATGTTCACAGTCTTTACATATGCGTCCTAATTCAAGAGACATTTATCCGCCAGTCGTCATTCCGTCTGTTCAGTGTATTATATATGTGAACGACAGGAGAAAGATGGTGAAAGCCTGGGAAAAATCTATCTTCATGTCTTAACAAGCTGTAGACTTGTGTAAAATGTTACCCCACATGAAAAATATCATATTATATGAAGCAAAAGAAACATGCATCATAACCTCGTTACTGTTGTGAAAATCTGCTGGTCACTATTACAGTGTTCATTAGTATGTTAACATGATGATGAATAATGAAGAAGAGTAAGCGAAGAAAATTGATTTAAATCCATGCTCCATATGCATTTAAGAACCGAGTGTAATTTTGTGAATGAATTATCTACACAAGAGTCAGTTTCATAGCTTATGAGGTCAACCAGTCTGCAGATGACTTAAAAGTAATACTATAATGGGTGCAACGCATTTCACTACCGCTACAGAGTCACAGCATGACCTACGTTAAGTGTCGTTTAGTCCATGTTTCTACAATTTAATGGAGAAAGCAACAAGTACAGTCGTGTAAGGAACAAGTGTTGGGAAATATAATCAAAGTAACGTTTGCTTTTGTAAAAATCACTCTTTAAAAGATATGTACGTAACTATACTACTTCAATAGACGCAAATCCATGGTTCTATGTATGACGAAAACGTTATGCACACGTAACATTTTCAGATAAGTATGAATATATGTATGAACACATAACTACAATACTTGTTATTACATATTTAAGAATGACAGTTAAATGAAATATATATGTATGGAGAGCTAAGCATTCTCAAGAGTTGACCTCGTGAAGTTTGAAGTAACTAAATAATTAATATTAAGAAAACAGACCAAAAATCAAAATTTTCGTCGCCATTAAAACTAAAAGTTCTGAATAGAAACCGACCGGGCTTCTGCAAACGCAAGGAAACATAATCAACTGTATACGCTGCGCTATGGCAGCAGTTTGACAAGAGGATTCCAAGTCACATGCAAAGAAAACTATCCAGCAAAACAGCATAAACAGTGATTAAAAATACTTTGCTATCTACAGGATTCTTAGTATGGAAAAAAGCACGAGTCTAACTGTGTAAACTCTACTGCAATACGGTAAATAAGACATTTCGTGGTCCATCTAAATAATATACATGTATGCATACACATTAAGTCCAATAAAGGTGATGAATGGTTTCTAGCTTCAAAATTCTAATTATTACACCGATTTCAGTATTTGGCATAAATTGCTCCATCCTCCTGGCATTTAAGGCACGACAACTCTATCTGACGCCTGTGTATGGGCTGCCATTTTCCTACGACCATTAAGTCAGCTAGTGATTTTACTACTGGTAAAAGCTAACTTTTATTCAATATGACAACAAATGCTAATAAATATAAAAACACACTCTAATGAATAAAAAAACATGTACAAGTAAATTTCAGTTCATCAGAAAAATATCCCCCTTTGCGCACTGGGAGGTCACTCTGTTGCTGCCGAATGGATAAAAAACAATAATTTAAATTACGTAGGCTGCGAACTCATAGGCGCTATCCTAAATCCATACTTCCGAGAAAGATTTTCTAGCTGTGGCAAGTTCTCAGATGTAACGAAACTGAACACAAGGACAGCACTTTCTAAATCACTCCCAACTATACTGTTTGATTTCCGAGAGCGACCAGCACAAGTGATTCTGAAAATCATTAGAAATGTAATTAAAGCAATTAAACTTCCATTTTTTGATAGAGCTTCGATGAACATACCTTTTGGTATAGTTATCAGGTATTTCGGGAAATTCGTAATTGAGCACTAGCGATACTGGCTTGACCCTAAAGTTTGATTTCGTAATAAAATCAGTCGTTATTAGCACCCGCGACACGCCTGCCTCGAAAAGCGTAATTAGGTGATCCCAATTCTCTCGTCCAGCATGCTAAAATTTAGAATCAAATGTAAATTCACCCAGCGAATGACGAAGCATAATATATTAATAAAGTAAACATACCACTGAGCAAACTTCGAGACCCTTTTCTTTCTCACGAATTTTTCTTGCTAGCCAATCAGCTTTTTGACCAGAGTTACAAAATATTATTGCCTGTTCTATTTCCATGGTTTCCGTTAACGCAGCTAATACTTTGATCTTCAGTTCGTCTGTTTCCACGACAACGTAAAACTGATTCATATTATCGAAATCGACGCCTGGTAATCTCGGTGTTCCATTTTCGATTTCTTGGATATAAATTGATGGAGGCTCGATGATTGTCACATCAGGAGAGTCACTTACAGGACTTACAGGCCTTACAGGACTTACAGGAACAATACTGAGAATACTTTCATTAGAACAGTTGACGTGAACTGGCGATCGCATTTTTGAGGAAAGGCACGATACTTCAGCAGTTAACTGACGCGTCAGAATTACGAACTGAGTATTTCCCGGCAAAGCATATAAAACCTACAGACAAATTCCTCGGGTTGAAACATGCCATTTTATTCTGTTTGCATTATTCGATTTCTGATTGTATACCTGCATTATTGGCTGATGAGACTCAGCGGTTAGCTCTTCCGCGGAGTCCACCACCAGCATTTTGACGAAATCGATGTTGAGTCTCCGACTTGAAATAAGACTGTGCACAGTCGTTGGGGTCCCGAAAAATATTTGACTTGACTGCATTTCTGATGAACCCACGTTGCTCGAAAGCTGTACGTCCAGCAGTGTACCCAGGTCACTGATGTACCGCATCACCTGTACAACAGTACATGTTAATACTGAATGGAATAAGCTACTGAAACAAAGGAATACTGTTTCTTTTTTCATACCAGTTCCGCCACATTATCAGTGGGTACTAAAAATATTGCTTGCAGCTTTTTCAAATTTGTGTCCAGTTTATTTAGAGCTCCTATCGAAGCGGATGTTGTCTTCCCGGTGCATGGAGGTCCTTCAACAATCATGTCGATACCGGAAAGAAATGCTGGAATGGCTATCTTTTCCAGTGCATAAGGTACGGACAAACCCCAAAGGTTTATCCCTGATATCAGTGACTCAGCTAAACCCATTTCTTCAAAGACATGAAAAGCTGGCCCACAGTATGGCTGCAAAAGTAATTATTTTGTAGAGCGGTAGTTTGTAGCACTCAATGCCATCATCAAATACAACCTCACCTTCACGTTTGACGGAAGAATTATTTCATGACTAGGCTCATTTGGCACCTAAAACAACAAGGGATTTCAATTTATTTCAAAACCTAGCCTACAGAGCTCCGTTAGAAATCCATGTTTAACCACACATCTACATCTAGACACTTATGGCAACCTGATGCTCAGTGAAACTTACAGAACTGGGCAGCGATTCTACTGGCCGTGAGGGTTCTACTGTCGGCTCGCGGTTGAGGGACAGCTCCTAAAATTAGGTAAAAAATATTCATCCATTCAGATCACGATGCTATGGTTACCAAATGTCGCAAAAACATAATGTCCGAAAACAATACCTGGAGAACAGATGATGGTGCTAGAGCTTGGATTTCCTTTGTCTGACTGTTCACTACAGGCTGTGGGGTAATAAATGCACGCTCGTTAAAACAATTTTATAATTTTACATAAATAATTATTATTTATACCTTTGGATTGCTATCTTCTGTTGAGGTCATCTTCAACACCATCTTACATTTCTTTTTCTTTCGCATTCTTTTTGCTTCCTGTTCCAAAAATTTGGCGAAATTCTCGTCATCCTATACAAAAAATAGACAAAACTCTAATTACATGTACCAAGGGTTTTGTGTTAATGTGAATGCATACATTCAGACCATCAAATGAGGCCACAAAACTTACCTCCGCATCCTGATTAATCTTGCTAACATTTTCTTTACTCTGCATGTCTTGAACTTGCAATTTTTGCCTGCAAATACAGAAAAGTCATGTCCAATTGTGAAAAAAATGAATTATTCACGTTTTCGATCCCATACTGACTAAAAAGTTACCTCTTGTCGCGTAATTCAGGTGGCAATGACTCTGATACACGCTTATTCTCATCATCCTCAGACTCAAAATGGCATGCAATGACCTCCCACTGCCGACCTATTTCATACGGAATAATTTCTTCGCCTTTTCTTGCCAACTCTTCTAAATTGGTTTTAAGTCGCTTCCATCGCCGATATTTACGGCGATAATGCTCGCTAATGATGCTGTCCAAGCTATCCAGAACAGATCACATCATCAATATAAATAATTCCAGTCAAACTTAATAATTAACGGCCTCTTTGCATATTGCCTCATACTTAGAGTAGCATGGCAGGTACACATCTTTTTCCGAATTTTCTTTATCCTTCCCACTTATTATTTCTTCCAAACCTTTAAGGCAAAGTGCAGTTTCTTCTATCCCCGTCTGTAAATTTGAAATTACAAAATCGCAAATTTATCCAATTCCTCAAATTAAACTTTTCAATCCGTGGATACAAATAAGAGACACATTTTCTTACCCAAATTTTCTC
>JAQFYD010000841.1:0-14951 GCA_034694225.1 Bourletiella hortensis | reverse complement strand
GTTGACTCCAATAAGCGCCCCGGCGTTTAATAGAGGCCCGGCGCTTATTATTTCGAACTCAATATGACCCCGGCGCTCATTGGAGGCCGGCGTTTAATGGAGGCCGGCGCTTATTAGAGGAAATACGGTATATGTATTTATTGTGACTTACTCCCCAACTTGAAGATAAGCCTCACCGGCCTCCCGCCATTCTAGAACTTTCCCGCGTGAAATGAAATAGATATGATCGCACACATCATCCTTCTGCACGATGATGTCATGGCGCAGGAAGTAAATGGGAGTTAAGAATACGCAAATTGCACGTAGAAAACTTGGTGGGACGCGTTTTAGTTCTGGCAGCTAAAAAAGGTACAAAACAATAAGTGTCGGCGTGACCAAGCGCTAAGCGCGGAGTTTGCCAATTACATTGTCGGGAAGCCCATCATTCATTATCGTCATACCTGTCTCAGGACGTCTTCAAACACATCCATCGCAACTTCTTTCCTCAGAGATGGAAATAAATTCGAGAATAATTTCTGCGGCTCAATTCCATGTGTCCGGCGCCATTGATAGTCATAGTAGCGTATTATTCGACTGTGCAGGGTTTGCTCCATTATAATTTTTTGTTTAAATGTGGCGCATTTTTTTAAAAAGTGCAAGCGCGCATTTCTATTTCACGCACCTTGAGAGCCTATAGTCGAGCCGCTCTCTTCCGAGATAGCCAACCAGATAAGACATTTGCTTTTGGTAGCTCAAAAATTTATAATCCATGTGACACTTGCTTCCAACCACATTTGCCAAGATGTATGCGCGGAGGAATATGTCTGGTAACATACAAATCATTTATCGCTGTCCTAGCACCGGCGCTGCGGCCAATTCATTTCAGTGCGGTAACTGTATCTTACAAAAGTACAGCGTAAGTGCAAAGAGTACCCGCTCTTCCTGATTATATGGATAATAATCGCCTGCAAATAAATAAATGATACAGTTGCGCATATTGTAATATCGCGACCGCTAGCGCTTAAGGCGAAGCAAGGAGTTACCGAAACCACAGCCCATGGAAGTTGTGGCCATGTAGTAAAAGGAAATGACATAGATATCCCTGTCCGACAACGCAGTTGGACTCTTTCCTGCAATTCAGCCCGCACTACTTAGTTCATTTTAGCGGGAAATACTATTTAGCATCATACCAGGCGCGCCGGAACGGTATATCCAGGTGTTGACTCCACATCTAGGATCAGGATTTGGATTTCTTTGAGAGGCAGGGCAAGAGATGACGGATAGAAGGCAACCCATGAGGTGCGCTTGGTATACCAACACTGGCAACAGCTTAATCATTCTGTGAAGACAAGGATAATTCCGCACACTGTCATGGCAATTCATTGCGTTTGTGCAACATGTCCACTTACTTCCATGTATTCTTCCCTTTCACAATATTCAAGTCCTTGTACTTGTAGTAACCATACAGACGGTAGAGGAGCAAAAGTCGATTGCATCTCAGAAAATATGACACGACTGATGTCTCGTAACTGTAAGCGCAGAAATATTATTTTATTGCGCTTCATCTCGCCGCACCGAGTTGAAATTTCGCTTACTGCGTGTGCAGAAGTGAATAATTGATGAGCAGATAGACCGGGAAACTTGCAAGAAGATCGATTAAGAATGCGCCTGCAAGGTAATTCCGCGCAGTGAGCAGCGGGTGTGTTATCAGTTCGTTATTCGTCATATCATGGTACGCCGTGTGAAGCCTTATGAACCTAAGTAAACTTACACCTATAATTGGCGCGCTAATACTCAAAATTAAATGCGCTAGCGGCTCGTTACGTACATATCGACCAATGAGAGGACATCCAAAATGTATAAATAATGCTCAGCTTCATTCTTCAAACTTGGGAAGGCCTCAACGAGTGGAACAATGACGGCAGTAAGAATTATAATAATTACCCGCACCAGTTCCCAAGCCCGAATAAACTGACCTTTCGGTAGAAAGGTCATTGGCATGAAGAAGTACCTGCGCGGAACCCTCAGTGAAAACTTCGCCTAATTTTACAAATTAAATTAGCAATTAACCTCCAGAATTTTTATCATACCTCAGGTATCGCCCACATCGAACATTGTTAAATTCTCGAGTATATGGCTGCAAGAAATTTCAAAAATAATTAGTGCACTAAACTGACTAAACTGAGGCATGTGCCGTAAATTTGAGTGTAGCGCCTTCATACGTCATTTTTGAGCTTGCGCAAATTGATAATCTGCCCCTTGGAATTTTTCACGGCTTTTCGGTATTTGTAAACACTCATATTTAGCTGTTGGTGAGGTCGAGTCCGTCGTCTTTTGTGTCGCGCTGGTGCCGCCAAGAAGTGTCTTTGGTAGCGCTGGAATCAAAAACTCGCGCTTAACTTTATTCGTCGACAGAGAGTTGAGCATCAAATTATCATTGTTGCCACCTCAAGCCCATCCGCATTTTTCTTCAGTACTTCCACAGCCTCGGCAAAGTATTTGGAACTGGGCACAATTTTCTCGAAGGCTAAATGGTCCACAATGATAAGTTCAAGGTAGGTGAGTGACTTGAGCGTGACCTGAGACGGGATTCCAAAGAGCATATTGATCTCTCCGAAACTGTGACCCTTGGTTAGCACACCGGCCGTTGAGGCCCCATCTCCGATGTAGACCTGAGCCATTATTCATTTAAAGTTCTCTTTTATTCGCTACCCCCATGATGTCCGATGCATTTATATATATAGATCGGAACTGACTTGGACGAAACCCCTTCTAATAACATACATCCTCCTGATGAAATCCCCATGACAAATTATTGTTTCGTTGGGCGCCACCACTGCCAACTTTGATGCCAGGCAAAACTTTCTCATCGTGTCCGTATCTAAATGCTATGGAAACAAAAATTCTGTATTTCTTCTGTCGCCCAGAGCTCGTTGAAAGCATTTGAACTCACCCTAAATAGATGCGTCCTGTATAGATAGTCCGCCACATAATCCACCAACAGCTCAATGTACATGGAATGGGACACTGTTATGAATCCTATGGAGCGATTCGCCTCGGACGAAATCCCCCGCAGGGCTTGCCACTGTGTGTCCAAGTATCTTGAAACTCTGTCAATGAGGCGGAGATCTATGAGCGCCTCGTCCAAAAAACGCGTCAGCCAAATCACATTATCTTGATGGTGTATCCTGCAAGCGTTCAAAATGTTCATTAAAAAACAACTGGACTGTCAGCTGCTAAAAGAAGCCTAGAAAAATCAAAAACTCACGCACGCATTCTCAAGCGCCCCGGATAGCGTGGATGCCAAATCGGCATAGAAATATGACAACATTGAGAAGCCCACTAGTAGCCCAATGGAATGGATGGCCGTCTCGGCTAAATCAATATCATTGATACCAATCCCATAAGTGGTGCAAATGGCCCAAAAACAACTCATCAAGAAGGGCGAGTCTGATTTAATATCAAAATCATATTGTTTCGACTCGTTTGCCAGGTAGATCCAAGTGGCATTCCCAGCCGCTTTACAGTCGCTGCAAAAAAAACACGTTGCAAATCCTTTACTTTTCATATGGAAATCAGCCCGATGTGCCAGTTATGTAACTCACGGATACGTAGGGCATCCAATAACATAGAAAATCATTGCCAGCCAATAAATGTACATGGAAATGTAGAAGGAATTCTTGAAGAAGCGGATTGTGAAAATCCGAACCCTCACATCGTTCTCGAACCTTTTGAACATGAAGCTGATCTGCGCATGATTACAAATACAAGCCCATCACATAAATGCATCCGAGTGGCGCCCATTTTAAAACATTACTAAACACAAAAGTGCTGGCTAATTACTTACTCGAAGAAATTTAACATGAAAGTGCGCCCTGGACATGTTATAAGCTCTATTGGACTCAATAAAAGTGCTGGCCAGGGCGATATGATGAATGGGCAGAATGGGAATCACATCCACAAGGATGCTAAGCTCCCTTAGTTGCCTCTTTAGATGAGTCCATACAGGCGGAAGGGAAGAAATTTCTGCAAAAACAATGCACAGTAAATTCCACTTCATGAACACCATGTGGTATCGGCATACCTTCAGGCTCGACGAGGATGAAGAGCCTTACGAAGAGGTCCGTCCAGTAAACTAACTCCACGAAGACATCGATAGGAAAAGAGGTTTCCCATTTGTTCACAAGCAGTTCCACGGGGTAGACAATTGCATACAAATAAATCACGCTAATCACAATCCCCTCCCACACCCGATTCACCATCGAATCCGACGACACGGCGCAGCGGAATTTCTCCCGCACAAATGTGGGCTCATTGCCTAGCTGGCGAGCAGAAAAAATAACATTCGTTAAAATTGCCATTTGGAACCTGCAAAACCGTAAAAAGCGCATACATCATCAATGTTATACATGCGGGCGGAAGCCTCATTCCTCCATCGATGAGCCAATCCTTCGTAAGCACTTGAATCCTGAGTCCCCTTCCCATCATCACTCCTTTCCTCCTCATCCTTGAGGAAACTTAGCCAGGCCAGCACGCTCATGAATTGCGTCCCGGTTGCACGTCTAGATGTTGTTGAAAAGCAAAAAAATAATCAAAAGTCCATTTTCAAAGACATAAGAAAATGCTCTGGACGAACCTTACGTTTCTATAGCGCTCAATTTTTGATCGAATTGCTGCAGAGTCATTGCTTCTCTTGGTTTTCCCGCTGGCTGCCGCCATAGACTTGGTATCCACAGTGGGAGGGACTTGGGCTAAAGTTGAGTGCGGCACGGGAGGACCATCTGCAGCAGCAGCCAAGGAAGTACTTGCCATTTCGAGATCTTTTGTGTCCACAGTCTCGTCACTCGTTTCAACTTTCTTTGTTGGTCGTTGTTGCCGCACTTGCTGTGCTTTAGTCCAGCCCACGCGTTCCTACGGATGTACCACGCCACAATACTATTACACTACTACGCTGTAACCACAATCCTCTATCTAACTGCTAACTATACTATAATCCCGAGCATTCAAATAGTCGCCACTTCCGCTCACTTTTTAATGTCATTCCTCACCCCTTCCTTATTGTGGCGCTCTACGTAATGGGCGCTACATAGGGTCAGCCAGTCTTCGCGCACACCGCACTAGCGGTTGGGGCGTATGCCCAACAAAGCTAGTAACAGCTTAAATTTTGCGCCAAAAGTGATGAAAATGAACGCAAAATTACCTTAACGATCGCACTAATCTTTTCTTCAATATCTGGCAAACGCTTGAGCAGTTTAACCACAGTAGAATTATTCAGAATGATTATGTCACATGGAGTCCTCGTCTTGACGCCATTCTTCCTCACACCGGGATATGCAAGATTGATTTCACCTATGAGACTCCCCTTGGCCAGGAGCAACATTGGTGTCACACCATCCGCCTCACTCAGCACTTCCACTTTGCCCGAAATAATAAAGTAGCATGTCCGCACAAGCGTGTTGGGTCGAATGAGAAATTCGTTTGCAAAGAAATGCTTCATGATAGCATCCAAACTTATTGCTTGGAGCGCGTCGGGTGAAAACAGACGTAGGATTTCGGACTAGCAAAAATCCCGTTTCAATTACATTTCATTCATGCATTGATTAACCATTGGTATTGATTATTGCGTACAACTTGAACCAACGGCTGGATCATGCACATGGCAATGTCCGTCTGTACCCCTTTAGGCAACAAGGCCTTCATGATATTGTCCGAATAGCCCCGTTTCCTTGTCCACATAAAATTGAAGCAGAGATCCGAAAATTTTGCCACACTTTTCGCCATGTCAAAATGTTTCTGTAAAGAAAGAGTGGGAAATTTAAAAACGAAGTATGATTGCCCATGCGCCGCGCTCTTAATGATGATGACTGCGCGCAAAATGTTACCACAAAACTCTTCACAGCATAGGCTTCATGGAAGAAAATGGAGCGCCTGAGATCCATCTCGCTCAGGATGTAAATGAGGAACATTGTAATCACGGCTGAGCTCACGTAACCAAATAGCATTACAAAAGTACTGATCAACATGTCCACAGCGCCCTCCGGCGGGGTGTACCAAGTTCTGCTCCCAAAATCCACCTAATTAGCCCAAGCTTGACGAACATTTTGCTGTAAAATTTGGAAAATTTGCGGCTTTAAAAGTACCCCGAGTTCCGAAGCGACATCACAGTCCAATGGAGCGCGGCTAGAGGGCGGAAATGTATTGATTTGAATTTTTGCGGGAAAATTTAAATCAAGCGATGAGGCTCATGATTGTTAGTTATAAGTACACTCACCCACGTACCAACCAAGGGAATCCATATCATTATGAATTAAAGCTCCCGCTCCGTGTGAATATTTGTAGAAATTAGTGTCATTCCCACCTTTGCAAGCTGGTCCTTTATATTCCCGCACTGGCTGCATTTGTAATTAGTTTCCACAGTGTTAGTCAAACGCATCTCAATCAACCTATTATTTATAATTAGCTACAATGATCAACTCACAGTGCAATTCAGTCGATACCAAGTGCAGGCACAGCCATGAATTAAAATTACGAGAAAGCAAAAGAAACAAACAACAATGCCTAGAACTTCTTTCCGATACAAATTCAGCCTCAATTCCTTGGACCTTCCAGCTGGAAAATTTATCAAAATGTAGTCCAAAAGTACTAAAATTTCAAGCAAAAAAACAAAGTCAATTCATATTATAATTACAGTAGTAAGTGGAGACACGATAGATCCTTAGAATCCTATTCATCCGAAGGACCGAAAAGAGGAGGAGATATTCCGAGGTGAAGATTGGCGTCAAGCTCACAGAAATCACAGCCACTTCCAGGGGAAGAAGTGAGATAAAGTCCGTGAGGAAGGAAAGAGCCATCCCAACCTTGGCTTTTCGCGTAAATTTCACTCTCTGGGTAAGCTTCTTAAATGCCTTGATCCGCCAGGAGGTATCCACGAGGTAAATTGCATCACAAGTGTAGAGGGTAACCAAGCCAGGAATATTGATGCGGATACGCTGATCAAATGCGGCAAAGAATAGTATGAGACAGTAAGAGGTCATGACGGAGATGAGGGCAAAGAGTGACCAGGAGCGCGTGCGGAAATCCGTGAAACTTTTCTGGATTTGACGTTGAACGGCCGAGGTGTATGGAATGTAAGGAGCCATCCTGTCGTCCCTTCTCAGCGCTGCGCTGAACCTCACGTTCAAAGTTTCAAGAAATTCAAGGGCTCTATCTCCAAGATTCTTGAACACTCATTCTTGTCGTTGTTAGTTGTCGCCCACGGCCCACGTCCCACGTCGTCGCTTTTACTCAACCACACACTGTGCGTAGCAAAATTCTAAAAGTCGTAGCCGTAGCATTGCATCGCCCTGCGATGTGATGTGAGCAAGTAGGATGAAACGTTTTAGGGCCATGGCCATTTAGTTGGTTCAAATTTTACTTGTCTAATAAACTGCTACAAAACTAAATTCAATCGGTTGCCATGACATGTGATGATGATTCATCGATCATTTGATTTGATGGATGGTGTGAATGACGTTATTCCTCGTTCGTATAGCCTGCGAATGATTTTCAGTAACAGCTTTTAATAATAATAAAATCTTCCTACAGTACTCACGACGTCATCATTATCAATTATCATCGTCATCAAGAAGTTCTTCTTCAGCATACAACAATATTCGTGGAGAGCAGTAATAATTATTTTTCGCATTTTGTTGGCAGTCATGTTGAACATTATTAAATGCAAAGACAAGTTACTGAATGCCTTAGCATTTAACCAAATAACTATGAGTGATCACTCTGTATGTACTGAAAAAGTTGAGAACGATCAAAAAATTCCGTCAGCCACTTGTGTCAATCCTAGTCCTTCCAGCGTGTACAAGAGATCGGCAACAGTAGCCTCTTCTCCCTCCTGCTCCGTCCATCGTTGCAACATGTAAGCTCCCACAGTTTCAGGCTCCTTTGTAGTTTCATCCTCAAAGTACTGAACCTGGTGAATAATTGTAATCCATAATAATGATAATGAAAAATCCAAACAGTCCCGACGAACCCACTGTGTACATAATAATAATAATGCAGGATAATAATGACACACCTCATCGGAAGAGAAACCGAGCTTGAGTGCTAATTTTTTCCACGATCCCGTCAACTGCTTTCCCAGCGCTTTAATTTCAACAGCAGTAAGATTCCTAACTTTATCATTAACTTCTCCCTCCTCTTCATCCTCTTCGGACTCATTGCGAGCAGCAGCAGCTTCATTCATCATCTCTTCATCTTCTTCCGCTTCACCTTCCATCATTTCTGCCTCTTGCTCCTCCTCTGTCCTCTTCCTATCATCACTTCCATCCTCATCATTGCTGGGACTTTGTTCCTTTGAAACCTGAGACTTTTCTTGACTATCGGGCTGTAAATAAGAATTCAGGGGGAAAAATGTGAATCAAATCATAAAATTTAGAGGAAATTAATAAAAAAAACGCTGATTTCGTAAAAATCTACTGAACTTACGGTGGATGGTTGCGCCAGGACTTCCTTTTCAGCTAGAATCTTCCTAAGAACAAATTCTAAATAGTTTTGTAATGGATGAACAGGTGCGCCACCGAACATTTGGAAAAAGTAAGGACTTTTTCGGGCTAATAGGCGAAGGGCTCGCCAGCCGAAATTGGAGTTTCCTAATATTCTGCAAGGAAAATACAGAAACGAACCATTTTACATGGAGTCCTCCGAACTAAAGTGTCCGGAAAAAATGGGTCATGGTCGCTTACTCTTTAGGTTGAACGACTTCCTTCTTGGGATCAGGCGGAACAGGGTCCGTCTCGACTTCCTTGAAAGCTTCAGCAAAGAATGTTTCGATGGGAGGAGTAAAATCACGGGCTTTAGAACGACAAGCTTCCAGATTGTCCCCACAAATGTTCCACAGTCTTGTTAGCTCGGAGCTGTTTACAAATCACATGATTAAAATTCCAATAATTGCAGTTATTGTATTTGGCTAACAAAATTACGAATTTCCAGGCATACTTTCCCATTAAAAATCGTCCGTTTTCTGTAGCATCAGCAATAATGCTTCCTAAATGACGTCGTCTCTTCTTCTTTTTCCCCAGCGGCGGCAGCTCATCCACAAAACGTCCAATGTCATCGTCATGATTATCCAATTTGGATTTTAACTTAGCTTTATTATTATCTCCATCCAACAATTTACTATCCTCCTTATCAAGTCTTGTCGAGTCGGTAACAATTGCATTGTTTACTGCTGGTTTCGTAAATGCAGGACATCCATCATTTTTCCATTGATTCCAGAGCTGCTCTCTCTTCAATACAAATTACATCGTCAAATGTAGAAAATATAAGAAAATTTTACAGCGCCGCGAATTATTCAGAGAAAATTTGCAACTGGACTTACAGCAAGGACGTGTTTTACTGCTTCCACAAATTCCTTTCCCGCTGGGGGAGTCTCCTCCATGAGTTGATAAACCCTGTCTGTCGTCTTTCGCACAAATTCCTGCTGCTCTTCATTTAAAACATGTGCCTCCCTACAATGAAAAAAGCAACAATGCCAAGAATGAATAACTGCTGCAAAAACTGTGCGGATGCAACGCAAGAACAAGAATAGTCACTGAAATAATTACCCTTTAAACTTGACATTGACGGTCAAGAACTGCAAAACGACGAGGAGCTGGATGAGGAAATAACGTCGGAAACTTGGGTCATTCAGCTGCAATTCGAGCAGTCGACGATTGGTCAAATATTTGGCAAAATAATGAGACTCATCACTAAGCCTTGGAATATCAATCAATGCTGTTCCCAGGTCCACTGCGGAACCTGTTGCACCCATCGATGAGGCAAAGGACTCAGGTTGACCCATTGACCTCCGTTTTTTCAATTTCTTATTATTATTAGTATTATTCTTCGAAATGGAGCACCCTCCTCCTCCTCCATCGTCAATTTTGAAAAAGCTAAAGACTGTCAAGACGTCGTTGATATACTGGAAAATAAATAATAAAAAATACAATAAGCTTCTCCTCATCTCCTCCTCCGTCACTTAGTACTCATTTGTGGAAAAATAATAACAATTATCATACCATGGAGAAATGTTTCCAGTACACTTTGTTATAACAATCGAATGGCTTGCGAAAGTAGTCTTGCAAGGACCAGAATTTGACATATAAATTATAATCCACTTTCATCTTATTCTTCTTCTCTTCCTTGGTCTCCTCGATAATTTTATCCAGTCCCGGAATGCTAATATCAATCCCTTCGAACAACACCTCATTTTTCTCGTCCTCCCCCTCCCCAACAATATCCATTTTATCCTCTGGATCATCATCACCATCATCCCCACTCCCGGATTTGTACACAGTGAAATTGTCCTGACTGAATTCGGACATTATGTTCAAACCCGACCGTTCCGCAAAGGGTAAATAGTTAGACAGGAAAATTAGGATTCGGCCACAAAAAATTGTATTTTGTGCACGTGATAGACGTCGCAAGAGGTCTGAAAATAAAACAAAATATAACTCAATAATTATCATTAGCAGTTTAAAAACGTCATTATCACTTAAGTTTCAAAAATAAATTGGTTGACCCACTACGACTAACCATTGCACATTCGAAGGACAGCATTCTTGCCATGGTTCATAAAAGACGGGAGTTTCCATACATCTATATGACTTTCAACAAATCCAAAAATTTCGTGACACTCTTGAAGGGAGCCCAGCTCAAAAAAGTCGGAGATGAGGGTGAAGAGTACAGGAGAGCTGCAGACTTCTTCTTTCGCAAGTAAAATTCCCAATTCTAAAAAATTCTTCCATGAACTCTTAGCATGAAGGGTCCTCTCCACAAGATAATCTCGCATTAGCTGATCAATCACAGCTTTCCGTTCTGCTACTTCCCTAAAAAATTTTTTGTTCAACATCTAAATCACACTTTTTCCATTCACACAATAATAAATAAATTGAATGAATGAATGTGAATAATAAATTCACTTTCATCTTACACTTCCGGTAGTCGACTTGCCAAAGCTTTAGCTTTCTTCACGACTTGTGCAGAATTTTCCTTCACATCCTTCACAGTTACACTACCGAAAAATTCCTGTAATCATAACAATAATCCCCAAGAACAAATTATTAGGAAAGTCCCATTTATCAAGTCCTCCACACGAAGCAAATTGGTAAAACTCTCCAATAATTAGTTTCACTCTCTGCTCGTATGAATTAAATCAAAAATTATTAATTCCTGAAAAGGAGAAGGAAACACTTACAAAAAATGCATTTTTGAGTACTTGAGCTTCCGGGTCTTTCTTTTGTAATTTAATTATTTCTTCCTCCTCCTCATCCTCCACCACCATGGCCCTCTCCTCCCTTGCATCGAAATTATTTTCATCCACATCCTCATCATTTTCCGCAACTATCACTCTGCTTCTAATTAATTTTCCTTCCGACTGAACTTTTCCAGCCACAGGAGATGATGATGATGCTTCCAATGCCTTTTTCTTTTTTGGCGAGGACAACACACTGGATGAACTTCTTTTCGGCATTTCACTAGAACAAGGAAAAACGGGCAAAAATTGATTATAAATCCATTTGTTATTCAATTTCCAAATTTTTCCACAAATGATTTCAATGATGATTCGATCGCCCACACCGGCTCTTGATTTACGTTTATATTTTCGAGACAAATCGAAAGAAAGACGAACAGCAGGAAAATATACATACCTCAATCTTGCTCAATTATTTTCCAGCCAAGCTCCTCTTTTGATTAAAAAACAATTGCAGCTTGAATTAACTAATTCAAAATTTTCATCAAAAACTAAAATAATAATACGATAGTACTTGTTCTGCCCGCTCCCCAATTCACAAAGAATTGCCACAAGAAACGAACCAAGACCCGTCAGAGTTTTCGGTACGATTGCTTCTGCTGGCTTTGGCAATGGGAATTGTTGAAAAGCATTGCGGGGAAGCGGCGGCCGTTCATTCTTTCATTTGATATGCATAACTTGTTGTCACCCTTTTTGTATCTTTCCGCATGTTTTTTTCGCATGCAAGCTTTAAGCTACAGATGGCGCCACAAGTACTGTCCCCAGTTCGTTGTTGAATATTTGCCTGTCGTGTAAAACACAGCCCTGCATCCAAAACGTTAATTTCCAGCCCGGCTCAAATCAAGGTTCACTCAGAGAACTTCCTTTCGTGTCCATTGATAGCACCTGCCACAGGGTTGCTCAAAAGTCTTGGCACTCCTTCCTTCTTCTATGGCTTTAGAATAGACACCCTCCTGAACTGCCGACACGGACGCAGTGGTTCTAATTATGAATTTTGACAATAATTTAAATGGAAATACCGGATTTTCTGAAAATTTGCCATTTTTTGCAAAAAGGACGTGTCTGACATGGTGGACCCTTCGCTTTTGCGTCCTGGTCAAAATGAACGGGAAATTTGGAACGAATGCAGCAAAGAATTCAGTTAGACACAGGCGGCTCTACCAGGAATAATAATTTTTGATGAATAGTAATAATTAGTGCAGGTTTAGAGAAATAGCATTTTGCCTCATCAATCCTTCCTGGCTGGTTCATGACGAAGGACGGCTTTAGTATTATTAATAAGTTGATAAAGCCAGAAGAGCAAACTCACGTTTTTTGTATTGATGAATGCCAAAATGATATCATGATGATGGATCAATAGCAGGGAGCAAGTAGCATGATGAGCTGATCCGGATGAAGATGATAATGAGGCAGGCCATGACAATGACATTTATAAACAAACGATTTTCGTGAGATTCTTGAGCTAATTTTAATAACTGTCTCGTCTCTTCATTAATGCTACTCCTGCGAGAAAGGATTAAAGAAAGAAACAAACTGAAAGTAAAAAGAACAATAATTTTCCGTGTACTCGCTCATCAGACTCTCAGACAGATTGGTTTTTAGTGTCAAGAAGACGAATGAATTCCTAGGCGTCTTAATGTTGGCATTGAAAGACAGGATAAGAACTCACAGGCGGATGCATACAGGTATAAAAAGAATGTGAGGAGGTCTCGAAGCTTTCAGTTCCCTAAAAGTAGCTAAAGAGTTGACATTATAATTAGAACGCATTCGTAATAATAATGAAGCGAGCAATCCGACCGGTCTGCCTTCTCCTTGTTTTCTCTTCCATTCTTGGATTTTCAACTGGCCAGGAAGCCTCATATGGAGCTCATGGTAAAGTCAGAAAAATTACTTCAAGTTTCCAGAATTATAAGCGTTTTCACACTGCTTTCAGTTCCACCCGGAGTGTTAGGAACTCAAGGTTGGACGGGAGGAGGTAACTCCGGGGCGGGTTCATACTATCATTACCATGTGCCCCTGGTCGGTCAGCAGCAGCCAGCCCACTACTCCTCGTCCCACTATCAACCGCCAGCCCCGAGCTCACACTCAAAACTCCATGAACTTTTGCTCTGGATATTGCCATTGCTCCTGGTGGGGATTGGCCCGGCGCTATTTTTGCCATTTTTACTGAAATTATTCTTGCTGCCTTTGGGACTTTCGCTATTGGGCCTTCTCGTCCCATTGCTTATGATGGGAATGATGATGATGATGATGATGATGGGCGGAGGGATGATGATGATGCCAATGAGGAATCAACCTACGGCCGTGACCACAGCTCGAGTCCTGGGTCAACTGTTTGCCTTTAAAAACGAGACTTTTTGGTCCAGCGGAGCTATTGATTTCATTGGGAGGTACGTATGTTTTTTAAAGGTGCTTTACTTGTCCCTAAAATGTATGACTGAGTTGACACCTTTCTTTGATTTTGCAGATCAATCGACATGGATAAATGTCCTGAGAGACTCGCTTGTGAAATCGGACTGACATACTTGACAAATTCAACAAGTAATAGTAATAATAGTACTGAAGGAAGGAATAACAATCACGAAAGCTATGAGAAGGACAATAACAGTTTACTCAACTCAATTCTCAAGTTCCTTCCGAAGGGGCAGATAAGGACGGTAATGCGGACAGCTGGCCAAGCCTTCGACTATGGGTCAAAGCATGGAAATTGTGTGCCTTATAATTGCCAACCACGACTCAGATTTGCTCCAAAGTCAAACAATGTGAATTCGCAAGTAAAAAGAAAGCAAAACGTCCTGCCGGCGACGGCGACTCATGCTGGTACGGTCGTAAAGATGCCGGGAATGTTGGAGGCGGCTAAGAAGAGCAGCAGCAATAATTACAACACCGGAACAAAGCACAATAATTCAAAGACGGAAGAGGAGTTGCTGGCAGAACCATAACAATTCTAAATGCAAATATTATTGAGATTCATTATTACCTTAACTGAATTCACAACTTGCTATTGTTGTACACACACAAGTTTGTTATTATTTTTATTGTCGTTATTTGTTGAGTAATTAAAAACTTTGTTGGTTACACAATTTACGTGCGCTCTGTATATCACAAATTGTTCATTCAAATTCAAATCCACTTTGACGCCATCCTTAGGTTTTCTGGCTAAAGGAGGGAATAATTTTCCACAATAATTTTCTGTCAGTCGGTCAGCAGTACGGAGTGGAAGCGGTTGTCATCACAGATCGCATGAATGCGGCTGCAACAAAATTTTATGATGAAAATGCATGACCATAAGTTACGTTACTGAAGTACTTTTCGCATGGGGTCATACGGAGCACATATTTGCCGAAATTATATGAAATATTTCAAAGTCCACATCTCGCTTTGTCGGCCCACAGGTTGTGGACGAATGGTGGTGGACCCTTGATGTCTATCCTTGTTTGAAAGCTCTTTTCGAGTACTACAGATTAGACGCATTTGCCAGCCGGATTGGCCAAGTTGACAAAGAAAACGGGCCACAAATAAGTTACAGCTCATTCAAGCATTCATCATCATCATCATCATCATCATCATCATCATCATCATCATCATCATCATCATCATCATAATAAAGTAGCTAATCTTTTTTGGTTTGTCCGCTAACTCCTCCTAAACGGTTTCACATACAGCCACGTGCTATATATCATTCAAA
>JAQFYD010000840.1:0-14952 GCA_034694225.1 Bourletiella hortensis | reverse complement strand
ATCATCATCAAACGGAAATGATAAAATTCAAAAATATAAATATACAAATGAATAAATCATGAAGCGAAAATCCACACTATAGCGGAATACCACTACATTATAATATGACCTCAATGTATAATGCCCTATTTGTATAATACTGGACCCTTCCTCCATCCTACTGTCATTGTTCTCATTTTCAGAGTCCTCTCTTCAGTCTCAAATCATTTGTCAAACAGTAAAGTTCATTTCTTATTCTTTCTCTTAAGTGTCCGAGACTCACACTTTAGTTTAAGAAACCGTAATAATAATTTACTGTGCCAATAAATACAACTAAAGTGTAATTATTGTCACTATTGGTTGTTATTAATTGCATCATCGCTAATCGCAGGAGTCTTAGCTGAAATCCAGCTGAGCTGAATCCTGATTAATTTTATATATTCGGTTGTATATTGCAACCTGACGAGCAGAGCTCTTGGTAAACCAGACGGTTTTATACCTGAATTTACCTCTATTGTTACAACACGGACTTCATTCACAGCCTTCACAGTAAAGGCTTCACTTTGGAACTACTATGGCACTGCTCGCGTTCGACGCTTCCAAAAATTATTTTTGCATTGTCTTATGCTTCCAATCTAATACCATATCTTTACAGCAAAAAGTTGTTTTGCAAAATACTCCTACAGCTTTGCGTAAGTCTCTAATTTTATTTATGAATTTGTGATGAAACGTTTATCATGTTCTTTCAATAAAAGTCAATAACATTGTTCGCAGTAAGGAGGTCCTGGGTAAGTGCCAGACAGCCGTGACGCAGGGCTCATCATTTCATCAGAAACGAAGATTTTTGCAACCAATACAATTTCCCATCTTACTTTAATTATAGACACGTTTGTCGGCGGTCAATGTAACGAATACGGCTGGCACGAAATAACCTGATGCGTAACATACCCACCAAGCCAGACTGTATAACAAGGTAGTAAACCACACGCCGAAGCTTGTCTGCCTGCTCCTGTAACTGAAACTTTCAAAGAGAAGAGAAGGGGAAGGGAAAAACCACGAAAAAGTACAATTTTCCCAAAAAAATAACAAGTTCCACAAAGAAGTCAAAACAAAATGAGAGAGACGGCGACGCACTGTCTGAGAATGAGTATGGCTCCTCTACCCCATTGACATGACATAGACAAATGGAAGCGGGATCGAGTAACTCTTCCATGTGATGACATTTTGTAGTGAAGAACAACATGTAGCTATACTTTTAAAATCTACATCACTTGGATCTTCTTCACTTTCAATATGGCCCGGGCGGGATCATGTCGTCGGGACATGGAGGAAGAGACAACAGACGCATGCATAAATAGACGACAACACATCCGCTGAGAAATCGCTAGCAAGCAAGCTCATTCCTTTCCCTTTCTTTCAGACTGTGGTTGTGGTTGGTGGTGCTTTATTTAGAAATGCTAATTTTATAGACTTTTTCTCATCACAATTCAAGCCTTGAGGTCAGAAGGATGTGATTGAGGATACAATTTAGAGGGAAGTGGGATAAGAGAAAAAAGTGAATTAAAAGGGAAATCAAGTATAAAATAGAGCGACTCTATTATTCCAGACATCTCATATATATTACATTGGATGTGTGTCTGTGTCTTCACATGTGTGGATAGATACGCAAGTCCTAGTGGTCTGTAAAGATTTCGTCTTGTCACACTGCTGTTCCGTTACTGCACAGCACAGTGTGTGTAGCAGTAATGCCTTGCTTCATCCTTTCTGGACCCCATAAGAAATACATTAGGTGTTTGTGCACTGATCCGTATTAAATGATGCTATTACAGAGCTTGATGTAATCCCTGCACGTTACATTTGCGCTTACATCTAGAGTAGGACCTTTTCGCAAGACCATTGCGCTCTCTCTCTCTATCTATCTCTTCTCCCTCCTTTCCCTCGCTCACTCTATCTTCTGTCCTTCCTTGCTTAGCAAAACTCATTTTAATTTCAATGGAACCATCATTACAAGTTTTATTGTTTAGAATCCTATCAGGATTATTGCAGAGGTTGGCCAAAAATAATTATTAAAACTTGTCGCAAGGACAGAAAAGAATAAGAAGTGAATGGCACAAGTTTCACAAGGTGGATGGAGGAAGGTAGTAGAAGTAGAAAAAATCCTGTTTTCAATACCACCGGGCTTTACTATGTATGTACATAGCGATGCGGGCATTTTGGCAAAGAAACCCCGCGACTCCCATGGGACCATGCGACATAAAAAAGTTGGCGTGCTCATTGGAGCAGAGAATCGCTTACTTGTAGTATAGCAAGCAAGCAGGCTACTAGCAGCCCACATGTTAAACTTGAGAATACGTAATCCAAATTATTGTAATTTAATCGAGTTGAGAAGAAGAAGAAAAAGTGGAGCACTTTCCCTCTACCTTCATGTGTGTACTTTACTATAAAATACTTAGCTCTATAATGTCTCTCTATCCCTCATGCCGGGACGGTCTCCAAGTTTTCTGCTGAATTTAGCACTGCTCACACTCTCCTGTTCAGCAGTTTGCTCCAATGCGTTTTTTCTGCAGTTGCAAAAAATAGTGTACATATGCACACATTATTACTACTACCTGCCTGCCTGTGCCGCAAGAGTATGAGAACATGTCCAAAAACTCTTTTTATTACACTTTTTCAAAACTATCCGTCGTCCTTCCGCCGCCGCCGCCAGCCCGCCTCAACTTTTTGTTACGTATTATGAGGAAAACACATGGCGCTTTTATTGCAGCGAAATTCGTACTAAACTGGGAACATGCAAGGCATGTAGCTACCTGCTACCGCTACCCCACTGCGATCATTAAACCATTGATTTCAGCACAGAGTTGTTGGCAAAACTTTTGAAATTTGATAGCATTTAAATGTTTTTCCAAGATATAAAACCCTCCTGCTTTTCGGCCCTTTCAGTTCCAGTGAGGAAGGTTCCATGTTTGAGGTTCGAACCTGGCCAGCTTTTACAGGGTTTTATATAAAACTATACGAACGACCGTGCAGGTGCGACGACCTCATGCATTATTAGAAAGACAGCTTATAATTACACCTCTCTCCAGGGTCCCACAAGAAGCTTTAAAAATTGTCACAAAATATTGATGTATGTATGCTCATGCTGCTGCAGTGAAAGGAGGGACGAAGGAAGGAAACTACAAAAGAGATTTAAAGCTTGAACAACTCTTTGCACTTTTTCCAGCTGATAATACTAATAATTTTTCCCTCATAAATTACCAAGCCAATTATGATGGCAGAGTGAAAAAGACTTCGAGAGATGGTCTCCTTCGATAGCATGCCCCCGAAATTTATCTCTCACTTCCTTTCTTTCTTCTTTCTCTCTCTCTTTCCTATGAGTTACATTATTATTACTGGAAGGAGGAATGAATCTCCGTGTGTGTATTATTTCCACCCTGCCACTGCTGCAACTATAGCTGTAGCTTGCTCCCTTTGATTTATACACTTCGGAAAAGGGTATAAGTGCACTAAATTATCACAGCATCAAACACCATAGCTCTCTCTCCTGCTTTCGGACTAAAAACCATGTAGCATGACTTATTGTCGCTCTTCCTATTATTCTAATGTTACACATAAAATTCCTATCCAAAAATATAAGTCTGTGTCGGTTCTACCCGTTGTGTCTTTGTTTGTAATAATAAGGAAACAAAAGGTAAGATGAGATGCTGTGTATTATATTTAGCTGGTGATACAATTAGCCCCCCACAAACATTCTTTGTGGTGAGGACACAATGGGACCTGACAAAGCGGAATAAAATATAAATTACCCACACGGGTTTGCAATAACCAAGTCAAAAGTAAACGGAGAGAATGCCTTAATTAATTCTAATGGCCATAAAATTCATATCAAGCATCATCGCAGGATCTACTATGAGGATAAAAAAGCCAAGAATCACTCCCACTGTTTGGCTACCACCAGAACAATGAAACATAACCCCAAGAAGACAGACAGTAGCCCAGTCACATACATCTAAATGGAGTGCGTAATTTTTCTAATGGCTTATGTGCGTGAGACGGAGCTGTTAAAGAAAAATTCCAGAAATCTCCGTCGTCTGGAAAAGAAACCAAGTAGCTTTTGGCTTGGCGCATATGTGTGTGTGCACTGAGTACATTAAAGTCTAGTAGATTAACTACTTCCTTTATTATGTCTGCTGCTTGGCTAACAGCAGCAGCAGCAATGCAGAGCTATTGTATCGGGCCATTTAAAAAGTGTGCGGTCCACGTAAATCTTGAGTCAATTAATGAATGTCTTTGAAAATGACTTCCATCAGTGTATTGCCAGCCATGGCGATTTAAAGCCCTACAAGAAAAAATTCAGGCAGTAGAGCATGCATATATACACAGCATACGATTAATTCAGACGCGCTCTATATTTCCATCCACTACAACTGGTATATAGTACGGTCTCTGTCGAATTCTAGAAATTGTCCCACTCATCTCTCTGACTCACTCTCTCTGGCTCACTCAAGCTTGGAAAAGGAACGTTAACTGGAAGACAATGGCGTCAAATTAGATAGAATTCCCGTCACTCCGGATACGATCACTTTTTCTATTTAGCAATCTCACTTATCACTAAACTTGGTCCATATACCATGAAAGCGGATAGGACAAGGGTCCTCACTCACACTTAGTTAGCTTTCGCTTTATCTTCACCGAATCTATTTCCTACATTGCCATCCCAGTCATCCTCCTCTTCTTCTTGTCAATGGCACACACATACGCACGCACTCCACTTAACCTACCTTCATAATATGTAGTTCCATCCTAAAGCAGAAGGAACGTATAAACCTTTTTTTGCCTCCCCTCTTTACAGTCCCTCTTTCGCCTCCAGTAATTTTCAAAGTCATTCTAAAGACTTCCAGTCAAGAATTTCCAATTGCTTTCTCATCCCATCGCCCTTTGTTTTCTCCTCACTCCGCTTTCTCTCATTCTCCTCTTGATAAAAACTCGACATAAAATTTAATGAAAATCTAACACTGAATACGCATCCAGCTTCTCTTGCGTCAATCCCGAAAAAACTCCAACTTTTATGCCGAGACATAAGCCAGCAGCCCGTTCTTTGGAGTCAATGCCAATGTCACTGCAGTTGTCCGGACAAAGGAAAATTTTTTGGCAATAATTATCACCGCCACTTGCAAACTTTTTCTCAAGGACAAACAGTAGTGCGGACGGACGAACGGACGTAGGATTTTAATGTGCGGAACGGTCTCTGCCTGCACCTAAAAGCAAGCAACTAATATACTTTTCTCTCATGCTCTACCCCTCTGCAACACTAGTTGTCCTGCATACTAATTGAGCTAAAATGAGCCCATTTATCTTAATTTTTCAACCCTTTCATGCCGCTACGTAATTTTTTCACAACAACAATGAAAAACTCCGTTGCTTAGTAAAGCTAGCTACGGATTCATAGAATTCTAATGTATTCTGCTCTTGCTCCATCATAGTACGGTACGGTAGTGGATGAGGAAGAAAAGAAAGCTTTTCTTTTGTACTCGTACAATTTTCATACACTTTGGCCATTTAGCAACTCCAAGTTCTTTGAGCGAGCTTGCCTTTTTAAAATCATGCGACCCTGAATTGTTCCAATTTCTGTCTACTACAACTACATGATGGCAAACCCTTGGTTATGCTGCTGTTTGCCAACAACAAAGCCAAACAAATTTGATCCTGCACAGTTTGCCTTGGATTGAGTGAGGGGTAATCAGGCGCCAGTAGTGAGTAAAGCAATTTACTTAAAGAAGCAAAAAACAGACGCCTTCTGAGACCACCGCTACTACACTTCTGCACTAGTGCGGATTCGTCTCATTCCACTGAATTGGATGGAATAAGGAAAAGAAGAAGTGTTCGATTTACTGGGGGAGATGGCAATGAGGGGGAACAAGTTGTCTGGCGCAATTGCTACACATACACTCTTTTTTTGCCGTCATCGTCATGGGCAAGGTCAAAATAATGATCCTCAAGTGATTCACTAATTCAAGTCGATTGCATACCACTGCTTCTTCTTCCTAAGCCTTGCATGGGGTCCTTCCGTCCAATAATTACGATAGTACGCCCTAACAACTTATCATTTTTCCCTGCTTCGTCGTCTTCTTCTTCTTCTTTTAATGAGCCTTCTGGCGACTGACTATTGGCCTTTGTCAGGCTGCTCCTGCCTATGCTGTCGCTTCATCGCTGACCCTGAGAGTGTCCTACAGTTACTGTGACACGCAGAGCCACAAAAGGCTGCACGTTCTGTTCAACATTACGTGTCATGCAGGCCGTATACTGGCTTCGTCACTTAATTGGCACCATGCTTGCTTACAATTACGTTATTGGTCCGGAAATTTTTTCTGGATTCAGGCATCCTCATGATGATGAAAGCCTTCCAAGACTCTATTCTGCCTCTCTTTCAAGTCGAAAGTCATGGCCACTTTCTTTCCAACTTTTTTGTGTTTCTATCTAGAGGCATTCACTCTTTGAAAGACAAGCAGTAAAAGGACGGGGAAAGGAGTAGATTTCAAATGCCTTTCCATTAAATATAATTCCACGTAAATGTTTGGGTATTATAGAGGATAAAGTAGCTATGAGTAGTATGAAACTAGTGGCAATTCATATGACAGCAGACAGATGGACAGTTGCTGCTGTGAAGACTGGCTGGCTCCTGTTCGGTTAACCGTATGACATACTTTAAAAACAAATATTACTTCTTGATGTTCCGAACAGTTCTTGTTTTTTCTAATCGCTCACTCTTCTTTTCCTCCCTCGTTCAACTTACATTCACGCACGTTCCCTTGCAAGTACAAGTAGTAGTGCCAATCTTCAGTGAAGCATCTTCGGAATAAGGAGAGCCTTCACGTCGCCAAATGCAATAAGCTTCTTTCTTTTGAAAGCTCTCCCTTGTTTTTCTTATGTTTCCTTCATCACATTACCATCCATTTGAAGTCAAAAATTTTCACATGTCCTTCTATGGGAGCGTAAGAGATCTGCAGCTTTTGACGCTGGACAGCCCTGCTGTAAAATTCTATCGATTTCCCCCTGTGCTCATATGCCTCACGGAGCCACCCCACGTTCCCATGTTCTGGAGATAGTCTTGAAAAGTGACAGTTTCAGCTCCATCCAGCCACATATACTTTCTGTAATTAAACTGCAACCTCCTCCATCTAAATTTGAACCCTTTAGCGACAACGTCCTGAGAGTTTGAGCGATGACGAGGGGAATAAATACACACTTTATAAAATTGGCGACGCGTCTCATAAAATGACTACAAAATCCCCAATTACACGCACAAACAGAGGACTAAGAAGCCCTATCATCGCACAACCGGTGCTGCTGCTAGATTCATTTCAAGGACATAAACAACCAGTCTGTTTTTTGGTCTTTAAAAAGAAATTTAATTAAAATTTCCTTTCTGCTTCCATCCTCCCTTTCAGCAGCACGCCTTTTTCTTCTCACCTTCTACATGCTTTTGAGCACCTTCCACGTCGTACATGACGAAGTGAAAGTTAATTCAAAGCCAATCTTTTATCATGGTTTCCAGCACCATGACATGGCGCATATTTTAGAGAAGTTTCCCCCTCATACTTTCACTTGACGGTGGAAAAAGGAGCGGGACGTAGTAGCCTATACAAACATCATCCCTTTCCTTCCTTGGCGATATCATTTTGTGCGGGTTTTTGGCAGCAGAGTTTGACAGGGAGTCGATGGATACAAATGGCAATTAATTTCATGGGTACTCAACTGAAAATTTTTGGAGGTTGACAGACAGGCAGGCAAGCTCTTTGCTTTGGCTGTAGCAGTTATGGTCCATGACAGTGATAGATATTCAACGTGTGTATCTATCTTCCATGGGTACAGGAACATTATTTTCCTGAGCCTTTGAACAACTTCTAAATCCGCTTGGATTACTCTTTTCCCGACC
This sequence comes from Bourletiella hortensis, assembly GCA_034694225.1. Classification (NCBI taxonomy): domain Eukaryota; kingdom Metazoa; phylum Arthropoda; class Collembola; order Symphypleona; family Bourletiellidae; genus Bourletiella; species Bourletiella hortensis. The sequence continues at coordinate 7,040 of JAQFYD010000840.1, read as the reverse complement.
ATTAGTGTTGTTACTCTTATCTGTCTGTCTTACTTTTGGGTTTAAGAAAACATTTTTGATCTACTGTGTGACAGCCACGGGTAGTTACAAAATAATATTAACCTGTCGATCGCACGCCTTTACAGGTGTTTTTCAAAAAGACTCAAAACTTGTTCCCATAGTCTCCCTTTTTTTCATAACCATAGTTACATTCATTCCTTAACAAGCGACCATATGGAACATTCTCACGTTTTCAGACTCGGCCGGCAGAAAACCTTCAATGCAAGAGCAGATGATCCCACATCATCGCATTGGATAGAACTATCACCCAAAACTGACAAGTTTAAATCAACTTAACACTTTCGCCCACACTCATTCCTGACAAACTAAGTCCTTCAAAATAGTATCACACAAATTCCAAATCACTTTCCACACCATCTAAAGGACCACCATTATTTGAAGCCCTAGAATTCTGCAGAGCCATTCAAAAAGTTTCTCTGCCTCCTTCTTCAGTCCCGCTTCAACACGTACACTAATACTGCATCCCGCTCCTCACGAAATGAACTATTGTTATAGAAGACTTGATTTATGCAACCCTTTCTTCCATTTAATGCAATTAAGAATCATGGGAATCATATAGTAGTGAGGAGGGGAGAGAGAGAGTGCTGAAAGAAGAGGAGAAAATGAAAGAGTGGAGTGGGAAATGCAAAGTACTACGAACACGTTGCTCCGAATTGCAAACATCACTGTGGCGCTTTATGTGCACTTGCCGTTCTTCTTCTTTACTTCTTCTAACGCTAACGGGAAAACCCAACAGAATACCAATCACAGTATTTAATTAACGCTTTCCTCTTCCATCCGCCTCCAAAGGCAGGCTTTTTATTGTACTTTTCTCATAGCTATACACAGCAGCTACCTGGTATAAACTGGATTTTCTTACATAACCTACACAATTCTGACTAAAAACTTTACTAGTCTACTGACTAGTCTTTTCTTATCCTTGGGACAGCGTCTAGCTACCTGCTTCAAAGCATTAGAATACAAATTATTGCTTTTAACCTTCAATGCCTCGCATTGCTAGCTAAGATCCTACCTCATTCCGCATCTACTTCATCATGAACTTGATGATCATCGTAAGCAGACAAATACTGTCATTAACATAATACAAAATGTATACTTAAATGCTCCAGTCTGAATAGAGCTAACATGCCATTCCACCCAGCCAGATGATCCAATTTCCTCTGCTGCGGTACTTAAACACTATGCTGTTAAACTGGTTGAGGAGATAGTGCGAAAAAGTATGCCATCATCACCATCTTCATCATCATCATCATCCCGTGAGCAATAATTTCATCTAATCACCATTTTTCTTCCTATCACTTTTGAAAACGTGGACACGTGTCCTCATCATACTCTTCTTTTGACAGCTCTTTGCATAATTAACTTATGCGAGCTCATGGCAATAAAACTAAACTTGACACTCTTACTATTACTATTCAATCATGCCCCTCATTTTCATAGCTTGCTTTTCTTTCTCACAGTGCCACGAGGAAGAATACCTTTGGCCATCATCGCACGTTCCAAAGAGAAGATACACGACATGACATGGAACACCCTGTGAATACATATGCCCACCGCCGCAAGGTCATTAATCCTACATATAGGCGAGGTTAGAAGAACTAATGGGAATTGAAATGGAGAGTTGCATCTACACGCGTGTAATTGGAGCCAATGAACTAGAAAAGTACACAAAAAAACTCATCCCAGATATTCATTCCTTCCCTTTTTTCCCTATAAATTTCCTCTAGGGAAGAAACACAAAGTAAAAGTGTGGAAACAGAACAGCGATGGGACTTATTTAAGGAATCACATTAATTGTGCCCCTGGTCGCCGTTCTAACTCAATGTGATAAACTGGCCTATTTGCAAGGTTCATTAGTATGCAAAGGAAGGAAAAAATTCACTCTTTCTTGGGTTATTTACTTCTAATAATGATCCTGCCATTATAGCCATCTCATCACTGGAATACAGATTTTTCACCCTCCGGCGACAAAACTTTTAGATCCTTGCTCCTATCATCAACCGCGGCCATAATTACAATCCGTATTCGATCCCTTCCTCACATCATCGCCAAAGTTGACCATCTTCCCAGCCAACTAATTACTCTCCCACATGCTACTGCAAACACGTTGAATTCCTAAACGTTTCATGATTGAATTTAATAATAAACCAACGGGATTGATAGCTACTGCATACCTGGAGTGCACCAAAAGTTCTGTCATTTGGCAAATGGATCATAGTTCCATTGCCAGGAGCACATGCCATAAACATGAACAAACGTGCAGCTGCAATAATAATTATAGTATCTAATGCTTGCTTCATAAATGGATTTTGAAGGCTACGGTGGTGCTTGCTAATTCATTTGAGCAATTCATGCAAAATCATGTACTGAAGACTGATCCCTCCTCCCGCTACTCATCCTGCTACTTCCGTGGCGGGTTTTAAGAGTGCTATCCCTACATTTCAACACTTGAATAATGAAAAGGAGAGCTTATATGAAAATTAACGAACTAATATTATAAAGGACAAGGAAGGAATTATCAAGATTAAATTGGGTCGGAGCCATCATCTTCACCATCTACAGTTGAATCACAAGCAGCGTGTGTTCATCTAATTTTTTTATTGCACTTACAGACATACAGATACGTACGTCGTACATTTCATTCCATCTCCGCTTCCATTGAATTCCGGCACTGTACGACTTCGTAATAGAAAATACTATGTTCTCAAACTAAAAGAAAGGGCAATGTTATTTTTAGAAGGATTATTGCAGTCGTTATTTTAGGAGCAATTATCCCGTCTTCCTGCACCCCTTTTTTAATAAGTATTTCACCTCTGAATCACCGTCATCATCATCATCATCATCATGATCATCTGAATACGCGGTCCACCCCCACAAAACGAAAAAGGCAAAACCTTTCCAACCAAATTGTAGGAGTAGCCCTAGCCTTGACTTTGCCATTGAAACCCTCTGAAAAATACCCTGAACTCTAACCAGTACTGTGTATCTGATTCAAGTTAATTGGAATATTTTATGATTTTGCGGAAAGGCAGAGAGCATAGAATCTACACTGTTGTTGACTACCAGAGGAAAATAGGATACGGAGAAGCTATGAATTTCCCTAACGCCAAATACTTACAACTCCCATGAAATTTGATACTTCTCATGTCCCATGGATAACCTTTAGTCGATCATAAAAAGAGAAGCCCCTATTTATTCATGTAGCTTAACTTGATCTAATAATTTTGCAGAAGGCCACCCGCTTTATTACTACACCGTATACCATCCTATTCATTCCCTATAACTATTTTGGGAGCAAGCGAACTTACTTGTACTTCATTGGGAATTATTATTGTTGCTGTTGCATTGGAAGCAGAATTTTTTTGTATCATCATCAAGAAACTTTTTCTTTCTGCATTTGACTTCCGTCCTGACGTAAACGGGGTAAACATTATGAAAAAAAACTGGCTGCTCTAGAATGAATATACACCTGCGTGTCATGATGAGATGATGAGTAGGAAAATGTTACTGCTGGTAACTGTCAGTCATGTCATCCGGGTTCACCCACGTGCGTCCTATGACCATGAGACGATCAGACTTTCATCGAATTTTATGATTACGAAGTTACGTCTTCAAGACAACGACAATGACAACAATCTATCGACAAGGATACTATAGCTATGACGGTGAAGAAGGTAAAATGTTGTAATACTTCCATACTGTTATCCATCGACTATAATTACTATGATAGGAAACCTATCCGCTCTGCAGTAAAATTGATAGGAAGTTGGTGAACAAAAAGCTTCCACGAGGCTTGCTAGTACATAACGTTAACGCACAGAAACTGGGACTGTTCCGTTTAACCTTGTTACCCCAGAGAAGATGGAGCGTGTTACAACAGAGTTGATTCAGAACCACAAACAGAAGCAGGAACGGCACCTGCTGCTACTATGCGTGTGTTCGACCTGTCAGCAATGAACATAAGACGGGATAAAAATTCCTGTTAAATGGAATTATTATTATTAGTATTATCTTTTGGCACACGTTTATCCTTCCTCTATTTTGCTCCTTTATAATAGATAGATATAGCAGCCCATCCATGCTCCATTGCAGATTAGAAGTTGAACTCGTCACCCCACATCTCATCTACTGTTGCCTTCCCTGTCTGCCTGTTGTGCTCAGCTGATTAAAGAAAGGAATCAAATGGACAAACTTCAAAGGTTTCTGTCATCTCCCAAAGAAAATATTTGTTCAGTGGGGCCAAATGAATGGCTTCACTTCTTCTTCTTCATCATCATCATCAGCATCAAGAGTTCGGGAAACACAGAGAGTAGTTATTTGATTTTGCTTCATTTCGACCAACCATAAGATCCAAGTCATCGTCTTCTGGTAGGAGGAACGCACTATCACTTGTCTGATGTGGCTCTGATATGGCATTTTCCTTAATCATCCATGAAATCCTGTTCCAATTCCGTATTAATTAGTCGCCTAAGTATGTACGTAAAGCTCATAAACTTGACTCAAAGTCGGATCTGACTCTATAGATTCTTTCCAACAACGGATTCGCCAGATGAATCCCGCCTTATCATCGTAGCTCATTTCACTCGCAGTTCGTGCCCTTCCAACTCAACTCCGGGGAAAAGTTTCGGCGAAGTTCCCAACTTTATTTCTAGATTTTGAAAAATTTCTTGTCGTTACGTTCTAGCTCCGCCGTAAATGATCTGGTCAGTTCTGTTCATTATAATTTAGTTAATCCTGTCAACAACAGGTTAAAGACCTGTTTTTGTTGTTAGGAGGAAGATTTTCTATTAAATACACTTGTTTTTTAGCCAGCTTTCCTGAAAGGAATCCTAGCCAAACGAGAGCATCAGCCAGCCCACATAAAGAACGTACACAGATAGCTATAGCTACAGGAAGGAGGAACCTTATATAGGATCCGAAATAGATACATTGATGGGACTGGAGTAGTGATTCATGAGATCCATTTTCTCTTTAAGAAACGTTCTAACAATAATGCATCGTGAAAACCTTATGTCGCCCTCCTTCCCCTCCTCCTTCTCCTCTTGCTTTTTCTAAACGACGATACTAGCAGCATCAAAAAGTACGTAGAGCTAGCAATTCCGCTACTACTGACGTCACACTGGCACTAAAGCTGTAGCATGGAAGAAAATTTATTATTTTTTCTTCCCTTCACTTGGTGGTGAACTTGTTCCGGTTAGCTGAACAAAGCATACAGTGCAAAATATCTGGAGGAGAGTCAAACTTAACACAGTTGTGCATTCAAGTGATATTTAAGCCGCTGCTTCTCCGCCTGCTCCTGACATTGAAAATTCAAGCTAAATTGTTATAGTTTCTTTGATGTGCAACGGGCAGAGAACATACTATGAAATAAAGAATACAAGCGAGCTATTTCAAACGGCGCCTTGACCTTGTCCTGTCCCATTTACAATAATAATAAAAACTATTGCAAACCGTTTCTACAATCCCACCATTTGTTCCACATGCTAACTGGCTACACCAAAGGAAAGAATCTTCCACGAACATAGGCAGGCTAATTGCCTCTAGGCAAATGGGAAAATTGATGGGATTTATTATTCTAGCATAAAGAGCATTTGGCCAAACTCTTCTTTCCAGCATCTTCCTCTCATGCATTGGCTATGCCCACCTCATAAATTTATCCACAGGATCAATCAATCCGAAGGAAATATTCTGACTGGAATACGGAATTGGGCAGCTAACACCCTCCTCCAGCATCTTCTCTTTTAAAAAGTCGCCAAATACTCAGATGTTGTCGTTCCCACCACGAGAAATAGCATCATGCCATCCATTAGATTCATTCTGTCGGACGGAGCAGCTAAAGGGAACCATATTGATTAATTTATGACATGTTCTTCAATAGCATTCATCATGAGACGCTGGATGGATGGACGGATCACTCACCACAGATCAGTCAGTGGCTTAAATTTCCTGCTCACTAACTCCATAACAAATTATTATTACAAGGATTACAATTGGGTTAAATTAGTTTGTTTCAACATGTACTTGTCCCACTTGTCTCTCTCTCTCCAGAAGATTTATGTGTCATTGTAGTACATGTAGGAAGCCTTTGTGAAGGTCTTTTTAGCTACTCATTCAGATTAACCATTATGAAACTCATCGCTGTTGTTTACAGAGAATAAAGAGAACATATAATACTAATACCAGAAGTCCTGAAGTACCCTGTTATTATACTACACATCGACCTTCGTCCTTCTCCATTGTCTCGCTACTGTATACATCGGGAAATCTGTAATCCATCCAACTTACCCGCATAATAGCAATACCTTTGGTATAATTCGATTTATTTTACAACAACTCAATATGATTACGCTTAATTTCTCGCAGAAACTTGTAAACAGAGGATTTCCCTAAACCATTTCAACGACACTAACTCGAAATCAAAATCCACTCTTCTCTATTTTGCCTGCCTTTCCAAAGAATATGGACTTCTATTGAAACTTCGCGAACAAAAAGTTTGTAACTGTATATCAAGCAAACTCTTCTATACACATGTTACATTATAGAATTCTACAGGTGAATATTAGATCCCTCCGGGCATTAATTTTCGTAGGTAAACAACATGTTTGCTCTACTTTATTTTGTGTGTGGCCATGTACTTGAAAAGTGACAGTCGTCTTCCAAAAAGAAATAATAATTTCTGTCTGTCTGCCGCCTCAGTGTCTGCTATAATAGTAGTAGTAGTATTCAATTACTTGAATTGGCCCCAAGGCTTGTCCTGCCCTTATGTCTGTTTTTTTCACGAGAATTTTCATAACCACGCGAAACGACTGATTGGATACTGGTAGCTGCTGTATTTTAATAAGTGACAAGAAAATTATTATATTTATTTCACACAAAAAAACTGAATAAATTTCTAGAGTAAATGACTGACCTACGACGAGAGTGGTCATGTCAGCCATGGCCAAATTGAATAGATAGTAGTTTGTAGCCGTCTGCATGTA
>JAQFYD010000839.1:0-14970 GCA_034694225.1 Bourletiella hortensis | reverse complement strand
CTTATGTTTTGGTACCTTTTCCATTAGTTTTTATCCAACAAGTGTGATTTCCTAAATTTATATACTTGTATAATTTCAATAATAACAAGTGTTTTTCGTTAGTTTTAGTATATATAGCTTTGTAACAAGCATGTGCATATTATATATTTTACTAATTAAAATCTATCGTTTTTAAATATGCAATGTTAGTTTTTTAAATTTGAAACGAGATATCTCGTCTTTAACAGTTAAGGGGTTAATGAACAATTACATGGTATCAATAAAAAGCTTTAAGGGCTAATATAATGACCAGATTATTACATAAATAGAATTATTTCAAAACCATACAAAAATGTCTTTTGTAGTACTTTTTTTATAAGAGCATAGAAATAAAAATTTGGAGCGATTTAAATTTATTTTTCACAAAATTTAAAAATTGATTCTGATTTCTTTCTATTAAATGGACGACTTTGATAAATACCTAAATAGTAAATAATTTTGTGATATATAGAAAGAGTTTGTGTATTATCTTTTGATGGAAGAATATTAATAGTAATTTTAAAAATCTTATTATTAGGGTATATTAAAAGGAGTAGATCAAATAATCAATATAATATTAAGTAATACAGAAGAAAGAATATTTTCATCAGCAGATGGAGTTGAAGTTGTACAATTAGGTCTATATATTATTAGAGGAGATAATGTGTATCAATTTAAATTTTTATTTATAGTGTAGTTATTGGCGAATTAGATGACAAAATAGATTCTGAGCTAAAACTAGAAGAAATAAAAGCTGATCCTATAAATCCTATATCTTTTTAGACTGCTTATAAAAACATGATATTTTTGTAATAAACTCTCAACTTTATTCAACTTAATTTTCGTCGATTTTGTTAATTAAATAAATACTTTTTTCACAAGTTAAAGCTAGAAAGCATTGTTTATTTTGTATTTTTTTGAAAAACCTATCTCGATTTGCTCATCTTTTAGTTTTTTCAATTAGATATTTCGTAAAATTTAAATGATTATCGAAGGTTGTGCAACTATATATCAAACACAAAACTATAATGAAGAAAATGAAGATAACTTATATAAAGATGATACAATATTACAAGTTGAATTTTTACCAAATAAACTATTCTTTTTAATATTATATACTAACTCTGTGGAAATCTGGTCTTGTATGGTAATTTGTTAAAGCTTAAAATTTTAGCCAATAATGATGCTAGCAAAATCTTTTAGAGATTTGAGTACTATAGAGGAAGCAGGAAGTTATATACAAATGATTGTCAAAGAAGATTCCAGTATGTTTACAATAAGAGTATAAATAATTTATAACTTTAGACATCAAAGGGTTATTTATACTTCTATTCAATTGACCAAACAAAAGACCCGTTTCCCATTGTTCTGACAGGAACTAAAAATATGCAAAACTCTATGCCAAATATAAACCAAGCTATTGTCAACACAGTCTCAAATCAAAGTACAAATAGAACAATTCATGGAAGTTTGACATACTTCAATAAAAATAATAAAACATATACAATAAATTTGATACATGCAATTAGAATTGAACAAGAAATAGAACAGTAAAATAAATTATAATCTATTAAATAGTTTTATATCTATTGGTAGTTTCTTTTTAATTTGTACAAAATCGAACCCTTCTATTGTTACTATAAGTTGGGAAGACAAATTTATATCAAGCTGCGTTCCTCTAGAAGAAAAGGAAGAGTTTCCTTTTATAGATGAAGATAATCGTAAACTATTATTTATAAAAATTAAGCAATCATTACTCAAATTTTAATGGATTTCCAAACAGGAATAATGATCTGGTTAAGCTCGGAAGGTTCTGTTTATTTGGTTAAAAGAGATTTTGATATGAATTCTGTATGACTTTAAATAAATATTCATAGAGAAAGGATAATAATGCTATGTTTAAATACGTTGGAAATGTTTGTTATAAAAAGACTTCAGAAAATAAAAAGGCCAAGATGTTATCTCTCAACATAAGATATTCTTTAATTGCAATTTGTCTAGAAAAGTTATTTAATGTTAAAAATTTAGCAATGATATTTTTATATATTCATATAATAAAGGCATTGGTAGTCCTTATTTTATAAATAGTATATCAAGAGAAAAGGGTATTTTTAATATTTAATATTAGTTGATATAATGCAATGGTCCAACAATGGCCACTATTTAGCTATTGGTTCGAAAGATAATGGACTAACTATATCCAAGATTTTTGGAGGAGTAATTTTGGATAGTACAAAATTGAATAGCATAGAGTGATATTGTTATTAATGTTTAGCAATGAAACTAAAGATGCTTTTCATAATAATGTATCTTATTTAGTATTCTATAATCTAAATTTAGGTTTGGAATCCTAATGATACTCAGCTTATTTTAGTTTCTTCGTCAGAATCATCGAGTATTTTTCAACTAACATATAGATGGGAAGTTTTTTCTATTTTCTATTGCTAATCCCTCTTATTCCTCTTTTCTTACAAATGTAAGCTCAAGTATTCATGTTTAGGACAATATTGAGTTTCCTTGCTTTTTCTCACATGACTGTATTTATGTGGATTTGTTTGAGCAAAATTCTTCAACTGAATTTTCTTTTGAATCAAATAAACAATGTTTACAAGTAATTATTCAAATTAATATTTATTAGATACCATTTCCATACTTGCTTTTTAATCATCCTATTAGAGTAAATATTCACTAATCTTAAAGTACATAAGTAGAAGCAGAGGAGGTAGATATATAGCTATAGCAGGAAAATATGGATGGGCATTTTATAGTGTAATTTCAAAAAAATGGAAAATGTTTTCAAGTATCGATGACGTAATCAATGTCTAATTTCAAGGAAAAATCATTGAGTTGTGAAGGAGGTTTAGTGTGGTATAACAATTTTCTTATTGTTGGATGTTACTATTACGAAGTTTCACAAAGTCAAGTAGCTATAAAATATATAATTTTAGATCAGATTCTATTCTAAAGATGATAACTTGGAAGAAAGTTCAGTCTTATGTAACTTAGGAATTGTAAGCAAAATTCTATATATGAATATTATCCAAAATTGGTTATTGGCTTATACCGAAGATAATATTTTATCATTTTTTGATATTCAAACAAATAATAAAAGCAGTAATAGCTAATTTCATTTTTTAGCCAAGATTCATAGCGTCACATTAGCTCAAAAGATATCTCTTGAAGGAGTCATTTCTCAACCCAAAGAAGTAAGGTGTATTTCTTGGCATAATACAGATCTAAGTACTCTTTAATTAATTTAAGAAAAAAAATTCCCAACACTTTACTTGTTATATGCAGATTCTTTATACAAGTTCAAGCCTGAATTAGTAGGATACTTAATTAATTTTTAGACTCAAGAAAAAGCAACAGGAGCAAACTTTAGATATAAAATTATTACTGTAGCTAGCCAAGTTACTGTTTTCTCCTTAATGAATAAATCAATTGCAGGTCTGCAATTTCAAGCTTGGATTTATAGAGGGGAAGATGAACTTAAGGTATTTTTTATAAAAATTCTAGATGCATTATGATATTCATGATGAAGTCAATACTTTTCATAATGAACCTAATACACCACACAAAATCAACTCTTTAAGCTACAAGATACCATTTGAACCTTTATGTATTTTTATTTATAAAAAATAGTTTTTGATTTTGACAAAGGATTGATTTATGGTATAGAACAAAAGATACAAAATAATCTTGACTTAAATTCAGTTTGTTTTTATTCTTTATCAAAAGTAATTTTTCTTAATACAATTAGTCTTTTATATTTTATATTTGGATTATAAAACATCTGATAAGTAAAGGGTAATACAATTTTATTTATGATAAGATTACATCCAGAGGCATATTTATTTTCTTTAAAATATCAATCATGTGAATATTTTATACATGGACTTGAAATGTTGTTACATAATATTATTGAAGAAGAGATGCCTAAAGGGGATGGTACTCATATCAATTAATTGTAATAGAAAGTATGTTGTTAACACAATTTACAGCATTAATAAAACTTTTACCAGAATTTTATGATATTGTTGTAAACTGTGCTAGAAAATCCGAAATTAATTCATGGAAATTTTTATTTAAGCATGTAGGAAGTGCATTAGATTTATTTGAAGTTTTTTATAAATTTTATTTAAAGGAATGTTTAAAAGAAGAAAAATTAAAGACTGCAACATCATATTTAATCATTTTACATACTTTAGAATCTTCAACAATTACTCATGAAGTATTAAATAATTAATATTCAAGAAATCAATTAAATTAATGAAAAAAGTATTAGAAAGTAGAGATTCCAAAGTAAATTTAAAAAAATAATTAATAAAGTTAATGAAAAACATATTAAAGTTTCAAAAAAGAATAACAGGATTAACAGAAAAAGAAATAGTTAAAAATTTTTTAAATATTGATTTAAATTAAATTTTATTTTTTATATATTTTGTATTTATTATTATATTCTGTAAAACTGCATATGTTGATGATGTTAACCAATATAAACAAACAGACTAAAAATAAAATAAAATTATACAGAAGGTAAATAAGAAGATAAAGGAATAATAAATAAACAAGAAAGTTCAAATAATTTTTTTAAATATTTATTAATATTATAAAAATTATTAATAATCTATAAAATTATATTTAATATATTTTTACTTGTATATTTATAAATTGTGTTGTTAATATTATTAATGGTATAATTCTTGTTGAGTCTGGTAAGGTTAAATTATAAAACCACAAGATTCCTCCTTCTTTCATACCATCTTGTAAGTTTGGTAATAAATCTAAATATTCAATAGGATATCCACTAAATAATCTAAAAGATATAGACATCAACAAAAATATAGGTAATTGAATACAAGGTAAAAATAAAGATAACTTTAATAATCTAAATCTAAATAAAAACTTTTTATAACTTGACTAAAGATTAAACTAAAAAAATGCAATATTATTTAAATTTTTAAAATTAGAATTTTTCCAACTATCTAAGATTATTTTATTTTCTTTTATCTTTTCTTTGTTCTTTAATGTTTTTATGGTTATTGGTAAACTAATCATTGTTCTTATAAGAAAAGTTGATAATATTATTGTTTTATACCATTCTAGATTTATATTATTATGAATAAACAATATATAGTTTTGTGTTATATTTATTAAGCTGTGATATTTTGATACTCTTAATTTTCTAATATGTTTATTATGTAGATTTAGAAACATTTTTTGATTCGCAAATTTTAATGTCGGTTGAAGCATAATAAAAAATATTCATTGACGCAAAGCAAAGCAATACAAACCTTAAGACAACATCAAATACTCAACTAAAAATATGATGTTTTAAAAATTTATATAACATAACAAAACATAAATATTTAAATGATTTTTTGTATACAAAATCCGCTAAAACAATTTTATTGTCAAAAATCAAACTATATTATAAAAATTAGATACTTCGAAGAACGCATTTATACATAGTCATCTAAAATAAAAACATTAGCTCTGCCTCCATAAACAATTGTTCCTTTGCCCCATTTAAGCTTTATATTCTTTAGTGGTTTAGCTCTCTCAAGTTTCCAAAATGCAACAGGCTTTATTACCCTTCTTCCAAATCTAGTAGTCTAAATATTTATAGAAGATTTATACAGTTATTGAATTTTCAACTCTATCAACAATATTAGCAAAATTAACCTTTTTAATCGTAGGTGCAACAATAGCTTAAATTTATAAAATAGTTTACATTTGTTGGCCTGAATGTTAAAGATAAATTTACTTTTTGTGGTGTTTCAATAGTGCTTTTGATATATTCCTTCCAATTTTTAGGTATTCCCAAATAGAAATGTTTAAAAACATCAATATAAATATCTAAAATACAAATATATTATACTATTTTTATAACAAGCTTTTCTATCTAAAGAGCCTTTTAATACAACATTTTGGTCATCTTTGGAAATAAATTGTTTTAAATTAATAACATTCTTTACTTCTATTTCTTTAAGCACCTTTAATATAATTTTATAATACTGTTTTATTCTTCTCACATACAAAAAGCTACAAATATTAAAAAGACTTACCTTTTCATCCTTTATATTTAGATACCATTTATTCAAAACAATTGTAGTTTCTTTATTGGATTTGTTCTTTGGTGTTTTATCAATAACTATTTTGTCAATTTTGTATTTATCATTATATGAATCAACCCCAGAGTCAGGACTAGATTTATAATCAGAACTAATTATTTTCTTTATCCTTTTGCGGTTTATTTTAGATTTAGTTTCAGAATCATTAGATATATTAAGGCTTCTTTTTTCAGTTAAAATAGGAATACGTTCTGTATTTGTAATATAGTTCTCTTTGTTGCTTTGTTGAGAGGCAAGATCTTCGTTTTTAACATAGTTTTGTGACTCACTAGTTTCAGAGTTTATATCTTTATTTTCAGTAAGTTTACCATTTATTAAAGTATAAAGTTTTTTATCAAAACCAATATAGTTGGGTGTTTTAATTTCAGAAGATTCTATAGGACTTGTAGATTGCTGACTATAATAATTATTTACATGTTTCAAAGTACACTTAAAAAGATAAAGAATAATATTACAATAGGCATAGGACTTTCAGAAAACAATCTATCAAATTTTACATCCAATAAATTATGAGTTCCTTGGGAAGAATATGGTGATATTCTAATTGGTTTAGGTTTTATAAAATTATCATTTCTTTTTTCTTTTGGTGTACTTGTTTCTCCTATTAATTTAAAAATATCTGCTCCTCCAAAAAATGATTTTGAATTATCCATTGATTTTTAAAAATTTTTGACTTTGAATTTACATCCTCAAGTTCAAACTTAACATCAGAAATATGTTAGATAAAAAATACATTTTTTATAATTTTAATAAAAATTTCAATCATTAATTTTAATATCACTTTATAATCATTTAAATCTTATTAAGAAAAAACAGAAGGCTATGATTCAAAAGTATTTAAAAGGAAGATTTTGCAATTACAAGAAATTATCTTGCGTTCTAAATTTGACTGAAAATGAAATATATTCAAACTTATCTCTCTGTGCCCAAAAGACAAAAAGTTAGATCATAAGCATCTTTAGATGCGCATTATAAATATTTGTCGAATATTTTTAAAAAAAATTGGCATTGTTTTCAATTACCTATTGCCATTTTTATAGAAAATATTCGACAAATAATTTCAGAAGTATTTAAATGAATAAATAATGAATTTTTAAAAAGTGTACTTATTTTATTTTTTGATTAAATAAAAGCTGATAGTTTGATAAACATGGTCAGTTATTATTTGGACAGACTATATGTATTTATATATGCACTTTCAGGCATAATAGGTAATTTTTCAAAGTCCTTTACCGGGCTATTTTCATTAACAATTATCTTAACTATAAATTATTCTAGATCAATTTATTTAAATGCAGTTTTATTATATTAATTTTCCAAATGCTCTATTATATGTGTAATTTTAAAGCTATTTTAAGTCTAGCATATTTTAAAGTTTTCTGACTCGCTAGTTTTTTAGTGGCTAAAATTATATAATGATTTGGTTTTACTAATAGATGATTTATATAAACTTTAGTTATGTATATACCCATTTAAAAAATTTACAATCATTTAATAACAAAAACATGGCTAAAGAAGTAAAAGACTCTTATTAAATTTAGTTAGCCCTGATTTTGAATGTAAAATAAAAAATTTAGATAAAAGAAAATGTTGCATTTTTGGCTTTCTCCATGTTAAAAAAGTAAATGTTGCAATATTATAACAAAAAAAATAAATGGCAATAATTCAGAAAAATTTTACATGATATTGACCACAGATGCTGGAGGCATAGTATTATGTACATCAAAATTATTCAAACAGTAGTTTCGGTTATTATTTCATTTAATATGAGTTTTCTAGGGGTTTTATCAACTTTCCTTCAGATAAATACAAGAATGTTATTGAAAAATGTTTAAAAAACGGCTTTAAAATTAGTATGAGAATGAGGTTTACTCCTACTATTTTTAGACTTAGGCCTCGTAAATTACCTATGATTAATAATAAAGGTTTGATTAATTAATATTTATTACTTACATCTTCCTCGGTTACAAATAGTCCTAATTTATCTTATAATGGGAAGTCTCCAAAGATAAAGCCCAGAAAAGTCTTTCAAAAACTGTTTTAGATAAACTTACTCGCTTATGATTTAGTGATGATGGAGAATAT
The DNA here is from genome assembly GCA_034694225.1 of Bourletiella hortensis. Classification (NCBI taxonomy): domain Eukaryota; kingdom Metazoa; phylum Arthropoda; class Collembola; order Symphypleona; family Bourletiellidae; genus Bourletiella; species Bourletiella hortensis. The sequence continues at coordinate 6,733 of JAQFYD010000839.1, read as the reverse complement.
ACATCTTTAGTTGCACTTATTCAAAGCAACGAACAGGATACTGATGGAGCTTTCGATCAGGGCTGTTAACAATTTGATTGCAATAAATTGGGCATTGGAAAATGGCATTGCAATGGATTGAATTTAAAAAATGGTATTGCAATGTATTTTATAGTATTGCACAGAATTGCAATATCGGCAATCAATTGCAATTTGAAATTGCCAAAATTGGGCCAAAAATCAAAAGTTTAAATTATAAACTGTTGATTTAATTGCATAAAATTTAAGTTATTTTTAAGACGAATAATTGAATTCTATTGTGATTGATTTTTTTTGAAAAGCACCTGCTAAATAATGCAATTCTTTCCAATTCCCAATAACTGCAATGAATTGCAATTCTTGAAATTGCAATGTATTGCAACATAAAATACAATTTTAAATTGCAAAAGCTTGCGATACCGAAATGATATTGAGAATTGCAATACATTGGAATTGCAATTAATTACATAACAGTCCTGCTTTCAATAGACATATTCCGAAGCAATGCGAAAAAAATAAAGATACATATTATAAATTTAGTAATTATCAAATATTAAATTAACTTGCTGTAAATAGAAGACAAACTCTTTTATGACTAACTTGGATTTATTTAATGATAATTGATATCTCACTATTATTTAAGCTGATAGTTCAATTGTCTCAACTCCTATAAGATCAACAGTTTATTCGGTAAACTATATAGGGTTGTTTATAGCTTGCAGTTGATAATCCCTTGTTCATCTTGATGAGGGCTGTTAAAAATTTTATTGCAATAAATTGGGCATTGATAAATGGTATTGTAATGGATTGTTTTTAAAAAACAGTATTGCAATGTATTTTATAGTATTGCACAGAATTGCAATATCCCCCAATCAATTGCAATTTAAAATTGCTAGAAATTGAGCCAAAAATCAAAAGTTTAAATAAATGATAAACTGTTGATTTAAAAATTTAGGTTAAATTTCCGACATATAGACCAAAGACAGTGCTTGATATGCCTAATAGTCATAAGTATAGGAGTATAATATATAGTATTCACAAAAAATGATGGATAATAAGCTGAAAATAAAAATCAAAATATTTAAAAGTTTAAAAAGCATCTAAATAAAATATATTCTCTGTTTCGAAGTAAGAGATTGCTTTTGAATATTAAATGATTATTAATAAGTCATTTTTTGGTTTTTTATCAAATAAATGTGAGAATTATCAAGTTCAACACCAAATATATAAAGAAACTAAAAATAACACAAAATAATATTATTTCAAAATAGTTATTCAACACCCATTTTTCACATTGTGAAAATTTTTAATAATTACAAAAACATTGAGTTAATAAGTTATATGGATTTGATCATATTTCTTAGAATAAGCAATTTTCTTAATTGTTCGATAATGTTTAGCTATAAGAAATCTCTGTTTTAAATTTGAAAGAACTCACCTTATAGCAAGAAGGTTATATTTTTGTATTGTATATATGAACTAATGTAAATTGTCCCCAATTTTATTGAAAACACTAAATTGAGTACTTATTTTAGAATAGAACTTTAACAAAATGATTTTTAGTCCAACTAATGATATTAATGAATATATTGATGTTATGTGTCACAATTTTTTTTACAAATAATTTATAGTCAAAATAAAAAAATACGTGACCGCGCCTTCAATCTAATAAGAAACATAAATTAAGAAAAAATTGAAGTCCAAATTGAATTTTTAGTAGAAATAGAGTCATACACTGTTTATTTTTAATTCATCATAAACTCTACATTTCAAAAATTAACCAGTAATAAACACAAAAGGTTTATCATGCAGAATAAGCTTCGTAAAACGTATATTAGAGTTATTTTTAAATAAAATAATCAAAATCTATTGTAATTAAAACTTTTTATCAAATGGCTTACTTGACAATGCAATTATTTCCAGTTCTCAATACTTGCAATACTTTTCAATTCTGGAATCGGCAATGTATTGCAACGAAAAATACAATTTTTAATTGTAAAAGTTTGCAATACAGAATTGGTATTGAGAATTGCAATACATTGGAATAGCAATTAATTGCATAACAAGCATGGTTTAATCATAAAAACAAAAGGGCACAAAAACGCCAAAGATTTGTTCATTTAAGGATTAGGATCCGAACAATACCTTCCATATAATGATTAGGTAGTATCTTTTTTGTATATTTTTGAATAAACGAGCATTTTATATATTTTGTTTTATTTTATTAAATTTATATTACTTTGTGTAAAGTTGTTTGTATAAAATTCAAAACTCATATCTTCGAAAAAAATGAATTGATAAGATCTGAATTTGTGCCATTTTCATAAAGTGTTAATACTTAACTTTTTGGTGCTATTAAAGAAGAGGACGAACTGTTACAAGAAGATATAGGGACAAATTTTATAAACTCTATACATTTAGTATGGTTTTATAATATTTAAATATGAAGAAGTAAATAGCTTATAATATGAGAATTTTTTCAAAATTATAAGCATTAAGATTTTAGAAGTTTCTAAGCAAGCAAGAATAGCGAAAAAGAAATATTACTATATGAATTATTAGGAAGTTACACGCTCCAACAGGATGCTCTAATTATCCTATAAATTATTACTGGATTTTTGTTTATTTTTCAAAAAAATATCTTCGAAATTTTTCTGCCATATATTTGAACCTTTATTGTAATTGAATCAAAATTTTTGTCCAAATTAACTGAATGCAAATAATAGATGGAGAGAATTTAACTGTCCAAGAATTTATAAACAAATGTTTGATTGTTAATAAGCCTATTATGATAAAGTCTCTTACTAAAAACTGGAACGCTTCTAAGAAATGGACGAAATCTAATGGTCCAAACTACAAATATTTAATAGATACATTTGGGCAATATGAAGTAGAAGTAAACAGGTATGAAAGTATTAGTATTTATAAAAAAGAAATAATGAGCTTTAAAGAATTTTTAATACTAATAATGAAAAGTAATTTAGCTTATGTTATTTTTTGAAAAGGAAATATTGTATTTAAAAGATTGGCATTTCACGAAACTTTATCCCGAATATAACTTATATGAGGTGCCAGATATATTTAAAGGCACTTATACATATAATTTTTTAGAAGATTGGATCGACTTTTATTGGAAAAATAAAAATGATGATTATAAATTTGTTTATTTTGGTTCAAAAGGATCTTGGACCCCTTTTCATTTTGATGTTTTTAAGTTTAATTTATGCTAAAATTTAGATCTTATTCTTGGAGCAGTAATATATGTGGAACTAAAAAATGGACGTTTGTTCCTCCATATGAAGAGAATAAGTGGAAAGATAAATATGGAAACATCATTCAAAATATAAATGATTATGATAAAAACCTATTTCCTTATTTTAAAAAAGCAGATAAAATCGTTGTTTATCAAAATCAAGGCGAGACTATTTTTGGTATTTTGAGTTTTTTATTTAAGTTCCTTCTGGGTGGGGACATCAAGTAGAAAATATGGTAAATAAAATTTTTATAAAACTAAGGATATATGTATATCAATAAATCAAAATTGGGGAAATCGATTTAATTTTTTAATGATGTTTAAATACTTAAACTATGAACTACATATGATTAAATTATCTATTAAAGAATTTAAATTTTCCATGGACAATTTTTTTGATCACTGTCAACTTATGCTCAAAGCACAAGTTGGAATGAACTATGATGACTGGATAAGCTGGTGTTATATATTGGGAAAAGAGGAATTGAAATTGTACGAAGAGACTTTTAAAAAGAATTGCGGTGGTCTTCGTCTTTGTAAAGGAAAGTATGAAATGAGATATACATGCTTTGATGGTGCTAGTTACAATAAGCAATACATTCTTCTTGGTCTTAAAACCATGTACTCTGTACTTCAGTACATAAAAAAATTTAAAAATTATGAAGATAAAGAGTATGTCTTTAAAAACATAGAGCTTCTGTTGGTCAAAAACTGTGTTATTTAGTTTTATAAGGTTATGAGAGACTTTTTTCTTTTTATTATTTCTATTAATAAATATAACGCCTCCTACTCTAATTTACCAAATTTAATATTATTTCAACACTGCTTTTATTGTTTTCTTGATTTTGGCTATACAAAATCATAAACATACAATATTATAGTTACCTCCAAAAAGATCTATAAGTAGGGTTCAAGCAAAGAGCAGGAAAAGATTGAAAGATGGCAGGAAAAAATATAGATCAGTTAAACTTCATCATAATTAAAATCTGAAATATTTTTTCTTTAAAGAGAAATGGGATAAAATGCTAAAAATGTATTTTTATTAGTATTTACATCTTTTTTGCAAATAAAAATGGGGTCCTAATTTATGATCACGGGAGTAAACCTGTCAAAAAGTATTAAATCAAATATAAATGCGTACTTTTTAGTTAATAGATTATCAATAATCTAAAAAAGCAACTAAATCCTGGCATTTTTGAAAAAAGTGAATAAGTTTTACCTGTCATAACAAAAATTGATTTGAGAGTGAGAGGTTAAAAATAAGAGACAAAAACGAGTCATATAATTTTTGTATGTTGAAAATATATAAGATTATGGCAAGAATGCCTTATAAGTAGGGCTCAAAATCGAGACAGGCGAACCTTGCTCCGTTTTTAGTAGAAATAATAAATTATTAGTTCTTTTTAATTAAATAATAATATTTTATACACCATTTAAAAAAGACAGATTTTTGTCTAAATTTCATACTTTTTGACACATTCGCACCGGCAAATTTTAAATAAAGCCCCCCTATTTACTTGATGAAAATATGTTTAATATTTTAGTCATAATGACGTTTGACAGATCTGTCTTTTTTAGGTTCCCATCTGTCAATTTTTTCTGGCTTTTTGTTTGAGACCTACTTATAAGTAACCTGACGTCATTATTATAAATTTCGTTAATTACAACAAAAATTATCTAAAATTTAAAAATGAAAATTAAAAAATAAAAGTGTTGAAAATATAAAATAATACTAAATTACTAAATATTAAATGGCTTTGTCGAATGAAACTTCTTCATATCTATTTTCAAATTTTTGTAAAATAAATAACTATTGGTTATTTTCCCCTTTTGTATTGGTTAAAATTTTTTTGATAATTTGTAATAATGACATAGGGTTACTTGTAAGACACCGTAAACAAGATTTTTACAAGAGCGTGTTGCTTTAAGGTATATAATCTAATTTAAGTATAAAGCTTTTTAGGTAATGGCCTATCTATGGGAGCAGTCAAACATATTACATCATAAAATGTAATATCGAAAATTTTATTAATTCATAAATGGATTTATGAATATGCTATCATTATAAGCAATAACATGTGTTTCTAATAAAGTCTTATACTTTTTTGCCATTTTTATTGTTATTTTATACTTAGTTTTTGGATAAAAATATGAAAATAAGACATAATGGTTAAATAATTTATTTAAAAACAATAGATTTTTCCCCTTTCGGTGTTCCTATTAATAAAATCAAAATAAGACATAATAATTTCATGTCTGACTATCCTCAATTAATAGGCCATTACCGCTTTTAAAAGGAAAAATAATGTTCAGGTTTTAAAAACTCTCATTAAAGTTGCTTTTCATTTAAGTTTGATTAAGTATGCATAAAGCTTCAATGGTATGTATTTTAAAACTCAATATCCAAAGTGATGGAAAAATTAGAAATAACGTAAAAAGATAAAGTATTATTAATCAAAAAAGGATATCGAAACTATGGCATTTATTTTGGGGTTGAATGGTGGGAAAGCTTCTTATTATTTGAGATCTTGAATTCTGAGTTTTACTCAAGAAATGGTCGTTTAGTAAGCAACACGGCATCAAATAATAAAGAAATACACACTTATGATGACCTTCTTCTTGAAAGGGGTTCTTATGTATGATTTTGTATGGATGAATCTCGGCTTCGGCTAATGGCGTACAAAAGTTTGATTGTAGAAGTAGACAGAATTCAGATGTAACTGTCTTACCTAAGCTTAGTCCTTAGAGCTTATTCAAATAAAAGTAATAAAAAGAACAAACACTTATTTTTATACTTAATGGAATGTGTTATAGTTGTTTTTATATGAATATTTAGGATTGATAAACAATAATTCCTATCCTAAATCATTTTCTTTTTGTTGTAAAAAGAAAATTGAAAGCTAAGTCGGAACCTTTTAAGAAGAAAAAATAACCCATGTTTAGTTTCAATAAATTAAAAATTATACATTTTCTGTAATAGGTGAGTTTTAAGAATAAGAAATGTATAAAACAACTTGTGTATATTATGAATTAAACATCATCTAAGCTAAAGAATAATCATGTTTGCTTTGTTTAGATTTTACCTCTAAATAAACATGTCTGATATAAATTTGTAAACTGGTATTATAAATAATATGAAAAGAATTTACTATATCTGTTTAGTTTTAGTTGTTTGAGTAGCTTCAAGGATAACAAGCAATTTAAAATTTGATAATTTTGTTCACAAAAACATAATAACTTGATTATATTTTTATTTTAATAAGTCAGATATAAATTTTAGGCTTTGGCGCCTTACTTGTAGCCCAACGTCATCATTACAAATTCTATTTAAATTTCAACAAAATCAAATTGAACAATTAAATAAAAAGATAAAAACAAACCCATAATAAATAAACCCACCACAGCCATAATACTATTTGCTTATTTAAAAACTTTGTAAAACATTTATGATATTTCTTGTTT
>JAQFYD010000838.1:0-14972 GCA_034694225.1 Bourletiella hortensis | reverse complement strand
TACATTAGTATGCTTATTTGTTATTTTTTATTTATAGGTCTTATTTTTTTCTCTTGACGTTGAATTTTCATAAAAAAATTGGTTATTTAAGGGGTCTTACTTTTCGGTAAATCCGGTAACTTAAAACACAATAAGTATACAAATAAGAGAGCTAGGATAAATTTTTTTTAAAAAAAATATAATCGAGATACAAAAAAAAACTATATAAATAAATGATTAGATTAAAAAGGTAGATGAAATATCAATTATTATTTTTTAAATAAAAATATTATTGATTGTGCAGTAATAAATAGAGATGGTATTAATGTTGTTAATGAAGTTAAGAAATTTGATTTTAATAAATTGTTGTATCAAAATAAACATGAAGGTAATATGTTGTATGATGCAACAAAGATGGTAAAAAATTTTAAAAATGGTGAAATGAATGAATCAGAAATTAAAAGTATTTCTAATACTATTGATAGTACTAAAATGTAATTTGACTTTATTAAAAGGTATTTTGTATATTAAATTTGGTGTCTTTTTTTTGTTGTATTGGTTTTATATGTGCTTTTTAACTGTACTTGAAAGTTTTTTGTATTGCTTCATTATAAATAACAGCCTAATTGGTAAGGCACAAGATCAAAACAGGTAAAACATATTAATTTTTAAAAAAATAGATTAATGTTGCTTTTTCAACATTAATAATTTTTACATTAAAGACTAATTTCTGTATAATTTCATATTTTTTATGACAGATTTACATCTATAATTATAAATGATGACCCCATTTTTATTCAATAATGTTTCATATTTTAGTTATAATGTCGTTTAACAGATTTTTATTTTTTAGTTCCCCATTTTACAATTTTTTTCTGGCTTTTTGTTTAAGTCTTATTTATAAGTAAGTTTAAAAGATTTTTATTATTTTAATACCCAAAAGCCATTTTTATTAACTTTTTTTATTACAGCACTAATTATAATACAAAATATGAATATAGCAGTTTTTGTTTTAAATTGATAGTTTTTTATCGGAAATTTAATGAATAATTAAAAATAAAATTTAATATAACTAAAAATAGAATATATATAGTTTTTATACTATATTTATAAAAATAGGATGCTTTTTATTCATATATACACTTTTTAATTTACATTAATAAACCCCTGAATACTTATCAATTTTAGATATATATTATTCAGAATTTCATCATGAATTTTATGGACAATATCTCATACATAAATTGGACTCATTTGTATTTTTAATAAGTTTTTAACACCAAAATATAGCATAATTATTTTTGTACAAACATTCTAAAATTGGGAATGGAGGAGTTTATTTCAGAAACTGTGTTTTTAAAATGAAAACTGTCATATACACTCATTTAAATTAAGTTTCGGTACACCCGGTTTTAGAAACACAACAAACGATGTATGTAGAAATTTTATGTAAAGTTTCTATAGTATATCCAAATAATTTTGGTAAATCTCCTGGTGTCATATAATTTTATTGGAGATCATAATTGTTTAAATTTGATATTTAAAGTTCAAAAAACAATCAGTACGAAAATTCAAATAGCATTTAAAAAAATAAACACCAACACATTAATACAATAAAGCATAAAAATCGTTAGAACTAATCAATCTAAATGAATTTGAATAAAAAAGAAAAGAAATAGCTATTAAATATTCCAATAATAAAAGTCAAAGAAAAAGTACGAAGAAACCTAGTATATATTAAGCTATTATATCCAACATGTTATAATATATAAATAAACGACTGGAAATATTAACCAAAGAACCAAAGCTATTAATAGAGGCGAAATTATCAAAATTTAGGGTATATAGGTTAAGATTTTAAATTTAATAGAAAATGGTCGCGCTCTATTTTTAAGTAAAAGTTAAATCAGAGTGCTCATGTAAATACAATGAGAAAAAGTTCAACAACTTTAGATTTTTGGAATGAATCAAAGTATAAAAAAGTCTGTTTTGAGTTGGAAACAATTGTCAAGGAAGTAACATTATCATTTGCAAAACTTATGAAATATAGCAAATTTCAATAGTGGTTCTTTCTAAGAAAAATCCATTTGGTGTTGATAAGACTAAGTACGTTAGGATCTTATAATTTAGAAGTTACCGAAACAAGTTCTATACTATTTTAAACAAGTATTTATAATGTTTTTAGAGACACAATAATTCTAGCCTTAATTGCAAGCAACAAACTTAAAATACAAGAAAATAGGCTCGACTAAAATCAATATAATAATTTATGAAAATACACTAATCAATGCTAATAATTGCAACTTGATGTTAAATATATGGTTATATGTCTGAGCAAATGCTCAGTTACATATAAAGGTTAAAAATGCCGCACATTATTTAAAAATTGGTTGTATATTGTTGAATGACAATCTCAAAGCCTTTGATTTAAATCATAAATATTATGTTAGGTATTAAGAACAATTTGGTATATCGAAATATTTACCCAAATATAACGAAGAGCTAATGAAAGCAATAATTGATATCTGGCAAAAAATTGATAAGCTGGAAGTACAAACTCTATGTAAAAAACCATACAAGCTAATTTTAGATAATTTATATGTCAATATAATATAACAAGATAAATCACTATTTTTTATTTAAGATTTAAGCTTAAAAACGAATTTTTGTAATTGTACCAATTCTTTTTTGAAACCAAAAATTGCTTATCATAAAGTTATAAAAAAGTCGATGCTTATTGATAGTATTTAAATGTTTATTCGTAATACACATGTTAAAGTGTATGATTTATTTCAGTTTAGCTGTTCACGAATATTCTGTTTTTAAAACACGAGTGTACTGAAACTTAATTTTAATGAGTGTAGTAGAACTTGTTTTGTTTGGATCCAAAAAACTTTTTTCAGGATATTTATTTTTAATTGAATAAAGCTATAAGATTTTATTTACTATTTAAAATGAGCGTTTATCAAAATCATTTTCAATTTGATTTGTCTTTTGGTGCAGGATTGAGGTTTTTTGTGTTAAGTGTACGGCTAAGCTTTCGTTAAAATATTGAGTCTGTCAGCAAATCATATGACGTAAAGTCTCAACCGATTTTTGTTATTAAAATATAGTATAAACTGAAATTTAATTGGATTACAAACAAAAAAAATTACAAATGATACAAAAAAAACAAATAGAATTAAATTTGACAAAAAACATAAGTACAACAGAAACAACAAAAAAACTAAAAGTATTTAAATATGATTTATTGTAGAAATTGGAACAAGATTTATCTGTTCAAGATAATTTAGATAAGAAACAGTTATTGGATATTAAAAAGGAGTTGTTGAATACTAAATTGGTAAACTCAAATTCTTTGCAAATAAAAGGATTATTATCTTCATGCTTTCTGGAGTTATATAAACTTAGAAACAAAGATTTTAGTTTTACTTCTAATGAACTACAAGTAAGATCAACCATAATTTTGTATTAGATTATATTTGAATTGATATTGGGACAAATTAAAAAATACAACAATGAAAAAGATGTAAATCTTAGGATTATCGAAAAGATGAGTAATTTAAGATTTGGAGTATTAATAAATGATATCGAAGAATATAATAATCTTGTTCTTCAGTTTTTTGAAGCTGTTTTTACTCTTTTAAAGTGCATACATTTTTAATGTTAGGAGTAACATTGATACTAATGCTTTTATGTTCTTTTTAAACATATTGTCTAATATGATTGATACTTCTCACAAAATTGACAACAAATTAATACAATTGTTGCTTAATAAGATAACATCGAAAGTATCTATGAATCATTTAAACTTATCTATAGGATAAAAAGAGCAAGGCATATGAATTTACAAAATTATTATGTGATACTTGTATTGAAAAATTACAAAATTTAATTGTTCCTGTAAATAATTTTGTATAAAATTTTAGTATTTTACAGAAAATATTCTGGCTTTATCGAAGGAAGATAAAAACAATGATTCAGAAGAAAAATTGAAAAACTTGCATCAAATAATAGATGAAATATCAGATGATTTACCCCATTTACTATTAAATATCTTTAATATTTTGGAAGAAGAATTATCTGTAATAAATTTCAAATAATATACTTATTTATAGATTGATAAATTGATATGTAGAAAATTGGCATTTTTATCATTAACAAAGTTATTTTGTGGTAAAAAACACCAAATCTTTTTGAATAAATATCCAAATATTTGGAATTCTTATTGCAATAGAAGAAATGATAAAGCTCCTTTGATCAGAGTCCTATTTGTTAAAAATGCGATCAGTTTTTTAACTAATGATCATATCGAATCTAATACTATTTTTGGTATACTTTTGATCTTATTTTTAAGAATATGTTAGAGAGAAATTCTTAGACTCAGATGAAAAAGTTAGAGCTTCTTGTATTGATCTTTTTTATAATTTGGATATTGATATTATCGATAGCTTTAATGTCCGTTTATTAATTGATGATATTGCCGGTAGATGTAGAGATAAAAAGGTTCAATTCATTTTAATTAATAAGAAATTGCCAAGAATGAATGCTTTAAAATGTTTAGGCAAATGGTACGATCTTAAGTTTGATAAAATGTATTTTATTTAATATTATGTCTATAGTATTGAAGAACACAAAAATGTTGTTAAAAAGTATGGCAGAATACCCTCTATCATATTGGAACTATATTACATTTATGACAATGAGATTATGTAAATTTCATATTTATTATCAGATCTTTATTCACTATTGTACTAAGAGAAAATATTTTTGGTTATAATGAAAATAATTTGAATGATGATCATTTTACTAGATTTTTAACTGTATTGTGCGGTTTAACAGACAAAGCTTATAAAGCCTTAATTCATATTATTCAAAACTGTTTCAAGTTATCATCACATTAAACTATAGAGTTTCAACACAGATCTTGCACCTCATTGATTTGGTTCCTTCTCTACAAGTAAGATGTTTCTTTACTTTTTAGGATAATGAAGCCAAAATTAAGGAATTATCACTCAAGTTGGCTGGTTTAATAAACTTATTAATTTATAGGTCATTTGACAACAAACCATAATGATAAAGTCAAATATCAAATAAATATTATGCAGATGATTAAAAAGATCAATGGATCAAAAGCACTTTTATCATTATTAAAACAAAATGACAACAATTTGACAAAAACGTTTAAAATTTTAGTAAAAATTGGACTTTATTTTTTAGAATGAAGTCAAAGTTGGTGTTGAAAATTCATCCTCGAATGATTTGGTTGTTTCTTTGATTGATAATTCTGTCGTCTCTTTGTTTTATCCTCCTTTTTATAAAGATTTATTTAAGACAGCATTTCCAGGATTTTATCAAACAAAAACAGAGCCACCAGCAAAATGGATTAACAAAGCACAAAATTTCTTAAATGTAACTTGAATTTTAATCACTTAATATTAGGATGTATTGTCTTCAGATTCAGCTGTATTTGAAAAGTTGGAAAATTTATTGTTTAATTTTTCTTTTTTGGATTCTATTAAAGAACATTCATCTGATCAAGGTTTTATTACACATAAATTTTAGCTTTAATTTTTATAAAGATGGTTTCAAAATATTTAAAAATAAATTTCAAAAGTATAAGTAAAACTTATCAGTAAAATTACAATTTTTAATATTTAGAAATCATATACAAAACTTAATCAATTTTTTCAATTTTGATAAAACTGATAATGAGAATTTAGATGATTATATTGATAGAGTTAAATTTTCTTCTTTGATTATTTGTCATTTTGAATCGGGTAATCAAAACATGGATAAATGGATAAAAGATGTCGTTACAGTTGTGACTAATTTTACAAAACAGCCAAATAAAAAGCAAAACAATGATCAAAAATTGAGGCTTTTACGTAGTTTTATTGCATTAACAAATATAACACTTTATAAATATACAAAAGTCGAAAATGAATTGGAGTCGATTAATGAATTTATTGTCAATGATTTTATAAAAACAAATGATATTGTAAAATCTTTATACATTACAATAGAAGAAGATGCTATTATGTTCAAACTATTAGGGCTAAAAATATTAATTAATAAATGTATAAACATATACAAGGATACTAACAAAATACAACATATTATACCTGTATTCAATCTGTTGTTTAGCATCTTATTAAACCAAGGAGAGTTAGCAGAAAAATCGATGGATGATTGGAAAATTAAAATTAGATCAAAGGCACTTGGATATGTTATAAAATTGTGTTCATTAAGTTATATTTTTGAAAAGTTGGTTAAACCAGTTAATTTTTGCACTTTGGCCTTATATGCACAAAATGAAGAGTTTATTAATAGACAAAAATTGTTTACAAAATTAACAAAATATTTTATTACTCCATACCAAACTACTCAAATTAATAATGGTGATGGAGATGGATGGTGGAAATTTTATTATTTTATTTCTATTCTTGGTTTATATGCTTTTGAACCTGAAGAAGAGTTGAAAGATAGTGTTAAGAAATTTTTTGTTTTTTATTTTAAAAGATCAGATACGTTAACACAATATTTATTCTCATGCTCAATAACTAGATTTATATACATATTAGCACATCATCCAGATTTTATTGAAAATGAAAATTCATTAATTATTTTTTCAAAGTATCTTTATTTTTTATTTTATAGATATATTGATTTTTTCTTATCTTGTATTGCTAATAATTATAATATTGATCTCTTATATGAATTATCCGTAAAAGTTAAAAAATACGAAGATGCAGTATCACCAGTACAATCAAAAGTAATAAATATAAAAATTAATACTGTATAGAATTTATACATATTAAGTGAATTATGTCAACATTCAATAAAAAATTATAAAAATCATATAAATAATGAAATAATAATAAATAAAGGAATATTTTTAAAAGAAGAAGAATTTAAAACTTTTATTTGGCCTTTAAATTATTTTAAACCTATTTCTAATTTGGATATTTTAAATAAGGTCTTTTTGGATAATAAAGTTTTGCTCTATATTAAATCTAATAAATTCAGATCGTCTTTACTTGATGTATATTTTTTAGTTAATTTTATAGCCTAAATCTCCTATGCCTGCTAAGTCTCCTTTACCTATTAAGTCGCCAATGATTTCAAAAAAGAATAAAAGAAAAACTAAGAAAGTTGATAGTGATGATAGTGGTAGTGATTATGAGGTTTCAAAGAAGAGAAGAAACTAATTAAATTCAATCCATTTTTCAGACTAATTTTAAATTTTACAAATTGAATTTTATCAATATTTACAGTAAACGAAAAATAAATATTTATAATTTTAAACACTTTTTGAGCCAATAATTAAAATAAGGAATAAAAATTTAATATATTAAAGAATTGACGATATCTCTTAAATGATCCAAATATTGGTTGTCTAATAAAGGAGAAATGTCAACCAACAGTTTTCTAATAATGAAAAAAGTATCAACAATAACCAAATCACAAGTACCCAAAATTTTCATTTCATGATAATCAAAAATTAAATTAGAATCAATTCCATAAGATGCAACAAATTTAAAATATGGTATTAATATTAGGTTTAAAAGGTTTAGTGCTTGTTTTTCATTATATTTTAAAATTGATAACAATTCAAAATAAAGATAAAAAATTTTCAAACATTCAAAATCTAAAAAAAATAAGTTAAACAATACCATAAGTAAAATTTTCATTAAAAATAAATAAAATCCAATTAAAAATAAATTTTTCATTTTCTTTGTTTTTGTTACTAATTTTTAATAATCTGATATAATAATTCAATGTTTTTTCTTTTAGGTAATTTGAATATGTTTTCAATAAATTAAATATATCACCATCAATTTTTTTAAAAAAATAAACAGCATCAATATGAGAATTAGATAATAGACACTATAAAAGATAAAAAGATATAAAACCTCAAGAGCTAGTACTTTCGTATCACTAAGATAAAAAGAGTATAAAAAATTAGAAATTTTCTTTAACAAAATATTATTTTTCCAAACTGAAAGATCCTGAATTTAATGATAAAATTACTTCTCGGCTTTTTATTGTATTAGTAAGGTACTTTATTATAAATTCTGAGCCACTTTTTTCATAATTATTAAAACTTATAAATGGGGTTTCCTATAAATAAATAATCAACCATTACATTTAAATTATAAAAACAAGAAGTAATTAGAGATATACCAACAGAATGATAAGGGCTCTCATAATCAAAAACGACATCCAAAACATTAATAAAGAACATAACAGTAATTCTATTTAATATTCCTCTTTCTTCAATATTATGTTTTTTAAGTATTAAAAATACCAATTTTATAGAAGATAAATAATCAGGTTTAGTATTCTATAAAAAAAATTAATAATAAATTTACAAATAAATAAAAACAAAATAAATCTAATAAATTATAACCAAATTTATTTATTTCTTTAATATGAGAATTTAACAAAATGAGTAAAAATGATATTATTTTGCTTTTTATCAATTTTGTTAATATTTTCTTATTGTTTTTAATTTCATTACTGCTTTGTATTATTTTAAATAAATATCTCACAAGCATAATTAAAAATCTAATATCATAAGTATCATCTATTGATATAGGATAATTGTTACCAAAATCAACATAATTGTAATTTGCATCAAAGTTAATAATAGCTTTTTCGATTAAAGCTGACGATATTTTATTTAATATAAATTCAATCAACAAACCATTATTATTTAATCCCAACAACCCCAAATTAGTAAAATCAAAATAGTTATAAATAACAGGTAAATTATAAATACATGTTAAATTTGTGTATTTATCTATATTATTGTTTATTGTTATGAATAATCTAAAAAATTCTAAATCTATATTGCTGTTTGTTCCTTTATAATATTTCATTATCAATATTAATGCTTTTGAACTTAATAGTTCAATTTTGTCATTAAATACATTTAAACTAAAAACGATAGCACAAACTAAATTATAATTAAAATCATTGTTCTCCCACTTATCTAAAGAATCAGCAAATTTAATATATAGTTTATCTAAATTTTTTTTATTTATCTAAAATTATAAAAAATTTTACGTTTTTTGTAATTAATTTTAGTCCTATTTCTGTCACACCAAAATCAATACAAAGCTTAAAATATTTTTTGTAAACATTTTTAGGCACTTTTTCAATACCAAAATTTTTTACTATATCAGCTACAGAAATTAAAATAATAAATTTTACCTAAGATTTTAGAATATTTTAACCAATTTAATTCATTGGAATTAGATAAAACATCAATGATGAAATCGTTGATCCAAGAATCTTCATTGAATATATCAAATATATACAAAGATTGCTCATAGCCAATAAAAAAGGTTAGCAAATATATTTTTAAATCCGCCGAGTTAACGCTTTTATTGATTAAATTTATCGTGTTATAAATGTTGAATAATGAGTTTGAATTAGTAAATATTTTCATTGATTGCAACTTGTTCTTGATATACTCTATACTTGTTTTATCATCATTAGAATAAGAAACAACTAAAGAGAGAATTAAAACTTTATAAATATAATCGACAAAACACTGAGTATAATGATCGACAAAAATAAAATTTAAAAATTTTTCTAAAAATTCAATTTCATATTTTCTATTGTTAAGTTCAATAAGATTTCCTTTTTTAATTGATTTCATGATCTTTTTGTCTTCATGTTTGATATAATCTAATAGTGATATAATGTTTTCTTTAGATCCAAAATCAATTGTAAAGTTTTCATTTTTAATATAATCAATAAAGTTAAATTTCACATCAAATTTAATAAATTCATTTAATGAATTAATTTGTTTAGATAAAAATTTGGAATCAATAAATTTTGGAGACAAGCTTGTTAATTTTGTATTGATATTTATAATCCAAGATAAAAGATTGTAATATATGTTGATATTTTCTTCATTGTTCAATTTACAGTAATTGTAGTTAAACCAAATCAAATTAAAAAATCCATTTTTAACGGAATCAACAAAATTAATAGAATCCAGTAAATTGATATCTTTAATGAAAAAGGAGAAGAATTTTTGCAAAATGAATTCAATTAATTTAAAATTACACTTATTGCTTTTTAAAAATAATTTATCTAACAAGTTCAAGAATTCATCTAATTCCAACATATCTATAATTCCTATTATAATGTTTTCGAGATCCCCGATTTTAAATAAATTAATTATTTCTCCATTAGTAACCATTGATTTAAAATCTTTAAATGATTCGATTTTCAATCCAAATTCACTTACAATACAATTCAAACTATTGTAAAATTTTAAAAAATCAAATATAATGTCAAAGTATTCAAATTTATCATTAAAGGAATTCTCCTCAATATTAATAACACTTTTAATAAACAAATGCATAAGAGGTTGATTTTGAATTCTATCTAAAAGTCTTATAATTCTTTTATAAACATTCCTATTTTCATCGGTCACGAATTGTGATATTAAATTGACAAATTCGTTGAAAAATTTAACAGCAAATGAGAATATAAAATTGAAGTCTGATGATATAAAATTCTTGTGAGTTAAAGTAAAGTATTCTATGAATATTATCTCTATACATTCTATGTACTCATTTATAACATGTTGATCTAATTTGATTGATATTTTACTAATCAAATTACAGTATAAGAATTTATAAATCATTTCTACAACTTGATAAGAAGAAAAATCTACCAAATGAATTAATAACTTTAAGTTCATATTTTTAAACATTTTTTCTAAAGCTAAGAATATTTGACTTTCTTCATAATTTTGTAACCAATAATTAAGAACTTTCTCGTTAAATATTTTAGTTTGATATTCAAATTTGTATTTTAAAACTCTTCCAAAACTATTAAATTTTTTAAAAGCCAAACTGTTGACGATATGTATTAAATCAGCACTAATAGTATCGTTGGAGGCATTAATTAAGCTGTTAATATCACTTGTATACTCATTTTTTAATCCAGTTTCTGTAAAAGTATTGGAAGATATATTGTTAAACAAAATAATCAAAGGCATAAACTGCTTTACAATAAAGTTTCTAGTGTTAAGAGGTAATTGATCATAAAAACTTTCAAAATTTTCAACATTTAGAAAAACAAAAATATTATATTGTTGAGAATATTCCCAGTATGATTCTTCATCATTGCTTAGTATAAGAATAGTGTTTTTGAGATATGTTAATAAGAATTGTTGGTGTACTATGATATCTTTACAAAGCCCAAAATATAATCGATGAAAAGTAAAAAACACTAAGAATGTCATAGATTGTCTGACCAAATATACACTATCTTTTTCTAGAATTCCATCAATGTTCTTATATATAGATTTAAAAACTAATCTATCAAATAAACACAATATAAATGAATTGGTTAGATCTGTAAAATTATTCTTAATTTCATTAAAATTTTCTTTGTAATTTAAGGAAATTAGTATTTCATTAAATTGATCATCATATATATGTGTATTTGCTAGATATTCAGATGTAGCAATATCGACATTTTCAACCAAAATTGTAGCCAATTGATTAAAGTCTATTTTGATTTTTAATTTCTTTGTAATACTATAAATATATTTTATGGCCTGTTTAAAAGATTTAAAAACGGCAATTGTAGATAGATTTTCTTTAAAATTGTTAATAGATGTTATTTTAGAATACTTTACTGCTAAAGAGAGTAATAAATCACATGATTCTATGTCATTGATATAAATATAATTATACAATAATGTTGCCAAAAATGTTCTAAATTTAGATTTGTTGCATATAAATGTATTGTAAGAAAACTGAATATCAGTTTGTTCTGTAAAATACTTCAACCACATAGTTTGTATATTCGGCGAAATTCTTTGATGAAAGTCATATGTAATAATTTCATATATTTGAAATTTACTTTGATTAGGTTGAAATTGATCAAAATTTCTTTGGTGTTCATTGATAATTCTAATAAGTAGCATTAATATAAATCCATCAGCTTTACTGTTGCTATTTGAAAACATAAGCATTTTTCTTTTGAGAACATCTAAAGAGGGAAGTTTTTCTGCAATTTTGATGTAAAATTTGTTGAGGAATAAAGAGTAATTTATATTGTCCACAAATAAATTTTTGGCATTTTCAAGGAATTTAGATAGTCTTTTGAAAATGTTATATAAAGTACTTAGAAAAAGTGTAAGAAACAACTTGCAACTAGATTTTTTGATCAATTGATTGATTTTCAATGAACAGAAAATTCTAGGAGCAAAAAAATCAGCAAGAGTTTCATAACTAAAGTCGATATTTTGAATATTGATTAGTTCTTTATTAGAGAACATTAGAGGAAAATTCATTATTGAGTTAATAATTCCTAGGTTAGTTATATTAACAATATTAATTTCTGGATCTGGAAAAGTTTTTAGATTAATCCAAAACCTAAATTAAGAAATAAAAACAATACGAAGGTATTAATTGTGGATAGGTTTCAATCATTTTTATAATCAACTTATATTGCCAAATGTTGGCATGATGATCAAGTTTCATAAAAAATTCTACTAGGTAATTATTGTTTATTCTTTGTTTATAATTTTGAACTCTATTTTTGTTATCAATTAATGAAATCTGGGCAAAATCTTCTTTTATATTAAATGAAAATCCTTTATCTGGTCTAGTAAATAAGTCAACAAAAAAGTCATATGTAAGTGACTTAATATCAATGTATTCAGAATCTAAAGTTAAAAATCAAAATACCAAAAAGAGAAACAATAAATCTCAAATATTTTTTATCGAGAATTGTTATTTTAGTTTTAAAGCAAAGAACATATTTACAAACATATTTAATAATAAGCTCATATATTAAAGATATATTCTAAAATAAAATTATTAAATACCTCAATATCATCCAATTCAATTTTCATAAATAAATAATGAAAAATAGGTATAAGATGTTCTTTCAATTCATCAACCTGTATCAAACGAAGCTTAAAGATTATTTCTATAATCTTGGTTAACAACAGCCTGGTTTCTTGAAAATTATAAATTTTGTATTACCTTTTACAAATTCTTTTGTTTTTTCTTTTTGTATGTTAGCTTGGGACGAGAATTTTTGAACTAGATCAAACTTATTCATCATTATTTCAAATAGTTCTAAAGGTTTAGTAACATGTGGTAATATATTCAATAAAATTCTCAGAGCTAAATTCAATGTGTTTGAGAAATCAAAAAGATCAGAATCTATAATCTGATTCTCTAATTCCAATATTAAATCTTTTTTAGATTTTAGATACGATTTATCTTCATTCTTATGTTCAAGAATTTCGACGCATATTTCCAATGTATTTAAGTATAAAATACTTTCCTTTTTATTTGACTTCAAGATATTAATAAGTTCAATAAAATTGGGAGATAATTTCATATATAGATCTATTATACTCCAAGTATGCGTTTTTTGTGCATTGATTTGAGTTTTCAATTGTTCTAATGTAATTTTTGTATTTCCTTTTTTGAATGAAGAAATTAAATCTGCGCCTGTTTTAAAATATTCATATTCTTCCATTTTAAAAATTTTGAAATTTTAAATGATCAATTTTAGGTTTTTTTACAAATATTAAAAATTATTCTTTATATAAATGATAAGCAACACTTTATCTATAGAAGTACTTACTAGTTTTTGTTCACTTATGTTTCCCAACATTTTCTTCTGCAAATGATTTGTATATGGGTTATTTTAAAACTATCACAAGTTGTTAAAAAATTGATTAATGCTTCAAATATAACTGAATCAACTTAAAATATATTGTGTAGCATAACTTGTTACCAGAAGAGAGATATATGAATTTGATTGTTTTGATTTTATTCAATGTCAAATTTTTTGAGACTACTGTCTTTCACAGGTTATTTGCGCAAAAATGCATACACTTTTTTAGCAGAACCCATCTAAATTTTTGAAAAATTTATTTATGAGAAAATAAGGGCGTGATAAAAAAATAATTTTTTAAACAAGTTAAAACAAACTGGTTTTATCATTTGAGAGGCTTTTTTTGCCGGATAGTTATAATTATTGTGCGAAAATAAGCCGTCAAATACTGTAGAAATTTAAATAGTGAATTTCATAATATATGCTTGTGAATACACACATTTAAATATTTTCAAATTCATCACTTAAATATTGATGTTTGCTCTTGCTAATTTTTAAAAAAATAGTGCATACATTAATAGTTTTACATATGATTTAGCTCCTGTAACAGATATGAAAAAAGATTTGTGATATTTTATTTTTCATACTTTAAAGCATTTTATATTTTGAAAAATAAACAAATCTCATTTGAAAGTTGTGACTTCGCGAAAAAACAAGGTTTAATAAATATACTACTCTGTTCCGAAATAAGTGTCCACTTTGATAATTTTGTTAAAATTAAGGACACATTTATTTTTTTGTTGATAAAAATATGTAGTATAAAAAACTAATATAATTCTTTATATATTGGTACTTTTTTTGAAATTGTATTAAAAGTGGCTTTCTTGAAGCTAAATTTAACAAAAACAATTGATTAAATTTCCACATCTTGTGATTAATCTGATCAAAAATCATAATATTAAATCATGCGATGATTTAATAAATTATTGGAATCTATTATCAAAAACTTTTTCTTAATGGGTATTCACAAGAAACTCAAATAGAGTTGCTATTTATTACTATTAATTTTTTATTTGTTTGATCTAAATATATCATTATTTTGAGATTTAATTTTCAACCAAAACAAGTGGACAATTATTTTGGAACGCTTTAATAATCAAAAGTGGACACTTATTTCGGAACAGAGTAGTACTTGTCAAAAAATAGGAAATAAAATATTTTACTAGCATATTTGTTTTTTTACACATATTCATTTGCGTAATAACGATTTAAAATGGTTGTTTTATAAGCTATTAAATATCAATATTGTTTGATCCACTACAGGAATCATTGGGCCTGATCTGGATGCTTGAGAAACAGGAGTTTCTGCTGCTGTATTT
>JAQFYD010000837.1:0-14974 GCA_034694225.1 Bourletiella hortensis | reverse complement strand
ATGCAAATTTTTGGGGAACTTGCTATTGTAATGGGAAAGGTGCTGCTGCACACATTGTAGTATTGTTGAATCGAACGCATGCATGAATGGATAAATGGACATTAAATATGTGTATCATTGAAAGATTAGTGCGCAGTAGTTCACACATTGTAGCCATTGTAATGGAGTAAACAGCGAAATTGATTTACATCCGTACATAATAAACGTTTTGTATTACAATTGATATGGAAAGATTTTAAATTGAATGGTTCCAAATTGGAATTTTCCAATGGGCCTATGCTGCTACTTTTGTGTAGTTCTGTTAGGAAGATTTTGCTGATGATTTTGTAAAGTTGGTTAACTACATGTGGAAGTTTAAATGGCGACATGGGAAAAATTATGGAAACCCGTTAAGGGAAAGGTGAAATGGGTAAACGATATGTAAGTATAGTGTGTTGCATTATGTACAGATGATGATAATTTGGAAACGGGTGTGTGTGTTTGAGAGCAAGAGGACGGGGAGATCTATTTTAAGTTCTTTAGGATCAGCTGCTGCATATATGCAGTAGTATTTGACTATATTAGAATCTGGGTTTGTGTGTTCAGTATGTTGCAAAAAAGATGGATGGATGGATGTGTGTGACCTTTTGTATTATGTTGGAATGTATTTTTTTGTTTCCAGGCGCCTCGGTCGCTAACTAACCTTCGCCACCAGTTGGCGAGTAAAAAATGCCACATGTCCACGGCTATGTCAAAATTTGACCCTGGAGTAGGCCTTCCTTATGAAACATTAACGAAGAAGCTGGAGGTAGTCAAGAAACGGCTTAACCGGCCTTTAACTCTATCCGAGAAAGTTCTGTATTCACATCTTGACCAACCTCAGTGTAAGCAGAGTTTTTATTAGGAGTTATAACCAGAGACGGGAAGTTATAAATGTAACTGTAGCTGAGGGTATTAATTATGATTATGATGAACAATTGCAGCTCAGGAAATAAAGAGAGGAGTAAGCTACTTAAGGCTGCGACCTGATCGTGTAGCTATGCAAGATGCCACTGCCCAGATGGCCATGTTACAGTTTATTTCATCGGGACTTCCGCGTGTCGCAGTACCTTCGACGATTCATTGTGACCATTTAATCGAAGCTAAAGTTGGCGGTGTAGAAGATTTAGCTCGCGCCATCGATACTAATAAAGAAGTTTACAATTTCCTGGCTACTGCTGCTCAGAAATATGGTGTTGGATTCTGGAAGCCAGGATCTGGTATCATTCACCAGATTATTTTAGAAAACTATGCCTTCCCAGGCCTTCTTATGATCGGTACCGACTCCCATACTCCAAACGGCGGAGGACTTGGCGGTCTCTGCATTGGTGTCGGCGGTGCTGATGCTGTTGATGTTATGGCTGACATTCCTTGGGAATTGAAATGTCCGAATGTTATCGGAGTGAAGCTCACGGGAAAGTTTAATGGCTGGACCAGCGCGAAGGATGTTATTTTGAAAGTGGCAGATATTCTCACCGTCAAGGGTATGTTCGAGTTCGAACAAAGTTTATGTCGTATCCCTGCGAACCATATTCATTGAGTATCATTTTAGGTGGAACTGGAGCTATTGTTGAATACACTGGACCTGGAGTCGAATCCATTAGTTGCACTGGTATGGCTACCATTTGCAATATGGGTGCTGAAATCGGTGCTACCACTTCTATTTTTCCCTATGGGGCTAGAATGAGGAAATATTTGGAAGCTACTGGCCGAGGAAACATTGCTGCCGAAGCTGACAAGTATAAAAACCTCTTAACCCCTGATGACAATGCCCCCTACGACAGGGTTATCGAAATCGACTTGGACACACTTGAGCCCCACGTCAATGGACCATTTACTCCTGATCTTGCTCATCCTATTGGAAAGCTTGGTGAACAGTGGGTTTCTGTTTATTTTACTTTCACAATCATTGCTGAAGGAGTATACGAATTGCAAGCATACAATTTTTTTCGTTTTTGCAGTGCCAAGAAGGCTGGGTGGCCACTGGAGGTCAAAGTTGCTTTGATTGGATCATGCACCAACTCTTCCTACGAGGATATGACCAGAGTGGCAAGCATTGCGAAGGCAGCCATGAAACATGGTCTGAAGTCGAAAATTGAGTTCCATGTTACACCTGGTTCAGAACAAATTCGCGCTACCATTGAGCGAGATGGAATTGCTCAGACTTTGCGAGAATTCGGTGGTACTGTACTTGCCAATGCTTGCGGTCCGTGCATCGGTCAGTGGGCACGATCTGACGTGAAGAAGGGGGAGAAAAATACCATTGTCAGCAGCTACAACAGAAATTTCACAGGCAGAAATGACGCTAATCCTGCTACACACGCCTTCGTAACATCTCCTGAAATAACAGCAGCTTTGGCTCTTGCTGGTACCTTGGACTTCGACCCAAGGACTCAAAAACTCAAGTATGGACCCGTTTCTGTTCCTTTTTATATACAAACTGATATTTATTATTGACGTTTATGATTTACCCACAGGACTCCTTCAGGAGAGGAGATATTGTTGCCGGAACCTAACGGAGATGAGCTCCCATCCCGTGGTTTCGATCCCGGTCAGGATACCTACACTGAGCCTCGTAAGGACGGCAGTAAGGTGCAGGTTGACGTTTCCCCCACGTCACAACGCCTTCAGCTTCTTGAACCTTTCACGCCATGGGACGGAAAAGACTTGGAGGATCTTTTAGTTCTTATTAAAATCCATGGAAAATGTACCACAGATCATATTTCAGCCGCTGGACCCTGGTTGAAATACCGTGGTCATCTTGACAATATTTCTAATAACATGTTCATTGGGTAAGATAGCAAAGATACTTGTTTCGCTTTCGTGATCAGATCTTCCAGGTCTAAAACCCGATTATGATTATTCATACAATTCTCTTTGTGTTCTCCAGAGCCATCAACAGTGAAAATAAGGAGGCTAACAAGCTTAAAAACCAGCTTACTGGTGAATATGGAACCGTTCCCGAGGTTGCTCGTCACTACAAGAGTAAAGGACTTGGCTGGGTAGCTGTAGGAGATGAAAATTACGGAGAAGGTTCCAGCCGAGAACATGCTGCTTTGGAACCCAGGTGAATATATTTTTTATCCCTCCCCATGTACTAACATCCACAGGTTACAAGTGGGAATACCGTGCGCTAATTTATTTCTTTAATCCTTTCCAGGCATTTGGGTGGTCGTGCCATCATTACAAAATCATTCGCCCGTATTCACGAGACCAACTTGAAGAAACAAGGACTGCTTCCATTGACTTTTGCCAACCCCGCAGACTATGATAAAATTTCACCAACTGATCGCATTTCCCTGACAGGACTGGCTTCTTTGGCCCCTGGAAAACCTGTTACAGCCGTAATTAAGAAAGCCGACGGAACGAAGATTAATATTGAGTTGAATCATACATTGAATGACCAACAGATTTTATGGTTTAAGGCAGGCTCTGCACTCAACTATATGAAGAGTCAGATGAAGTAAATCCTTTTTGTCTGTAGTTCAAAACCAATATTATTTATCCAGCTTTTTTTGATTTCAACAGAAAAAAATATGAGTAACAACAGTAATTATTACAAAAACAATAAAAATATGAATTTAAATCATTAGTTTAGTTACAACTGAATAATTAGTGCTATTAATTATTATTATTCCCATATTTCAAAAAAACATGCGTGATAGAGTAGCCATATAAGCAATATACACATGAATGCTGCTGGTTTAGCCAAAATTGGACGAGCCAGAGAATGGTAGGTAAAAAATGGTCATGATGATGATAATAATAATAATTATTGAGAACTGAGAGGTATAAAATCACAAGGATTTTAGCCTTAGGTGATATACATTGAGTAATATTATTTGCTTGTAAGTATTTCTAGTCAGGAGGATGAGGCAGGCATGGGAAGTGTTGTTCTTGTTGCTGTTGCTGCTGTTAGTGAGTCAAGCAGTGTTTCACTCACAACAGGAATCTGCTGCTGGAATAATAATAAAAATAAATACTAATTACTATATATTTCAAGTTGCAAAAGTATATTTCGTCCATTTCCGTCGTCGTCGTATAGCCCCACGACGATAGCTAGTAGAATCAGCATAAAAAACTACGTGTAGCCGCATAAGAATGAGCAGATCGTGTGTGACCAATTAAGCGAATATCTAATATTCTTCTACGAATCCCTGAAATAGCTTCATGCTGTCGTCTTTTTAGTGGTTAAGGATGCTTGTTGTTATATTATAGCAGCTATAATATGAATGCCTGCAGCACATTAAGCCACCTCTCACATCGTCTTCTTTTAAAAAGAATCATCATGTGAGTATCTGTGTGTGGTTCATGACGATGATGATGATGATACCACACCATGGAAATGAATACCATCACACACAAGAAATATAACACATCCACTAAACTCCCACTGTTAAAATCATTTCATATGTCGGCATTCTCAGTAGGGGCATCCGGAGACTTTTATTTGCCAACTCGTATCTTATTCTTCTAATGCCTCTGGCAAAAAGCCTGTATGACATCCGCCCTTACTTGTTCACGTATATTCAACATATCTTTTTCTATTTCTACTATTCATTAGCACTATCACATGAGAGGCTCGCACATGCACACTTGTTGTTCCTCACATGTTTAATTAGCAACCCTTCCTTAATGCATTTCACATCATCATCTCAGTGAATCTATTATGATAAGAAGCGGATTTGTCAAAGGGAAATGTCATCCTTTCCTTGTAGGCATAGCCATTAGTTTTTAAGTTCAGCATCATAATATCATCCTCACATACCTTTTATGGTTTATGGAGGCTGGGATAGTAGGAAAAATTCATCTTTCACCTTATACTAGCACTATAATAGTAACGCTATTCTTCTTCTTCTGTTCAACCAACAACAACAGCAGCCTCAACAACAACTTTGACGTCAATCGGGAGGCTCCAATACTATTCTGGATAGGACTGTGTATGTGTCCAACTCTATATATAATGAAATATATCCTAGTAACTTCAGCTATTGTACCTTCTAGAAGCGCATGATTATTTCGCCTTGAACGATAGCTAGCATAGTAGTAACCATCCTAGTAGAAGTAGTACTCCTAATGTAAGTCTCCTCTCATATAGAAGAAAGCTATTGAAAAATCCTGAGTGGTTCATAGTGCTGCTTTGCTAGAAATGTTAGAGCTTTGGAAGCAGGCTAGGAAATGCGTATAGGCCAAAATTATTTAACTCACGTACTGCCATAGTACTGCCATAGTAGTAAAGCTTACTATTACTACTGACTAATACAACTACTGTCTTTGGACGACGACAGGGGCCTAGTAGTCACATTGCTGGCTGACTGACTGACTGTGCGTACTGTAAATGTAAAGTATTAGCTATAGGGAAGGAAAGCAATAGAAGAAGAGGAAGGAGGACAACTTTGGACGAAGAGATAGAAAGGGAAAGAGAGAGAGGTCTCCGTCTCCGTTAATTTATTTGCAGTCTATATATTTCTTCTTGTGTTGTAAGTTGTAAGCAGTAGCCTATATTTGAGCCATCTTGGTCTCAGAATCAAAATTGTAATCAGGGACACACACATAGAGTCAGTACACCACCACCAAAGTACAGTACTACAACTATTACTATTAGGGTGAGAGTGACGAAAGGAAATAGTTGTAACAAGTGGACGACGACGACAACGACAACGACGACGAGGGGAAGGAAGGACGATTATTTCTTAGTTACTTACTCTTACGGGCCAGTTGAGCTCTGCTATAGTAGTAGCCAAAATAACAATACTGACCCGAACAAGACGACGTGTTGATATTTTTTTAAGTGCAAAATAATTTAGAAAGATCAATCAACAATGTCCAGTAGTGGTGGTCAACAAGGCAGTGGCAATAATAATGCGGAGGAGGCGAGTTTAAGGGACTGTGAGGCTTATGTGAATCGTCATAATATTCAAAGTCTACTCAAGGACTGCATTGTTCAACTGTGCGTTCAAAGGCCTGAGTCTCCCGTCGCCTTCCTTCGCCAGTACTTCACTCAGCTTGATAATGTAACCTACTTCTTCTGTTATGGGAAAATTTTGAAATTCATAATTTTTATGAGTTATGGGGATATTAATGAATGCGATTTTTTGTTATATTCAAGGAGAATGCGGCTGCACGGAGGGCGAATACATTGCTAGAAAATGTGTCACCGGAGGACACTGAAGACTTGTCACCGCTCCCTAGAGGTAAACCTATTGCCCGAAGAGGAGGCATTTCCGCGGAACCAGTTACCGAAGAGGATGCTACTAGCTATGTAAAGAAAGTAAGTGTGGAAAAGGTTAATTATTATGAAAGTGGAAATTTCAATATAGTTGGAGGGGTTCTTTAAAAATGGGAGAAATCGATGCAGTCCGAGACGATGCGGGGGGAAATTGGCTACGGAAAGTTAATTATGTGGGTTTTGAATGGAACTTGTAGGTAGTGCCGAAGGATTATAAAACGATGGGAGCGTTGACACGAGCCATCGGAAAAAACGTGCTCTTTGCTCACCTGGATGAGTCGGAGAGATCAGAAGTTTTCGATGCCATGTTTCAAGTATGATGGATTATTTAGTTTATGATCCTTTTGGAGTAATCTAGCTTGGTGTTTTGATAGCTTTGTGGATGAGAGATTTGACTTAATTGTGTGGATTTTCTTTTGTATGTAGGAAACTTACTTGGCCTCTGAGACGATCATTCGGGAGGGTGACGAGGGTAATTACTTTTATGTCATCGATAGTGGAGAGGTAATGACAAGAATCGTAGCTCTAAGGAAATCCTTCTTTATCTTTTGTAAATTAAGAGAGCTGACTTAATTGAGCAAGTAGCGTTGTCATGGCTGTATAAAATTTATCGACAGTCGACATGTTGCTTCGTTGCTTGATTCGTACACCAGGATGACCTTTATGGTGGTTATGACTTTCTGTCTCCGGTTTTTTCTGCGTAGTAACAACTGTTAGTTGAGATGATATTTGCCTAAGGGGCATTGCTCTATCAAGAAGTCGAATTCATTTATTATAGTTACGGGTTCATCCGCCCTCTTTTATTTTGTAATCGTCATTATTACTGTAGTGCGGGCGTTCTTGTATATATGATCGGAAGCACTCACATGCTAATGAGTCATCGTTGACATTTGAAGAACTCACTTGATTATTTTACCCGGAACAGGTTGAAGTGAGCAAAGAGGGGAAATTCTTGACGTCAATCGGTGATGGCGGAAGTTTTGGGGAATTAGCGTTGATCTACGGTACGCCCCGTGCAGCCACTGTGAAAGCCAAAACAGATGTTAAGGTATGGGTCATCGATCGTGACTCCTACAGAAGAATTCTTATGGGATCTACGATAAGAAAACGAAAAATGTACGAAGAACTTTTATCCAAAGTTTCAATCCTAGGTAAGAAGAAGACACTGGGTGTCATCACATTACTTTTTATGGGCAAACTTCTAAAAGATTCTGCGGAGTATATGCACAAGTCGTCATCATCATGTTTATTTTAACCATTAGTACCTAACTAGATCTTTCGTATTCTTCTTCTGGTCCATAGAAAATCTTGACGAGTGGGAGCGTCTAACTATTGCTGATGCCCTCGAACCAACGTCTTTTGCTCCGGGAGAGAAAGTTGTCAAACAGGGAGAGCGCGGAGATGAGTTTTATATTATAGTCGAAGGAAATGCCATAGTCACGCAAAATATCGACTCAAATGATGTTCAGGTATGTCATTCAGACATCCAAAAAGTACGGGCAATTCTGCTATTATTTCACACTTAATGCCATTGCTTTTACTAAAGCTAGTTCTATGAAATGAAAATGATAACCGGAATCTTTTTTTTGTAGGTGGGTGAGTTGGGTAAATCGGATTATTTTGGAGAGATTGCTCTTCTGCTGGACCGACCACGAGCCGCCACGGTGACAGCCAGTCCGGGCAGTACTTTAAAATGTGTCAAGCTTGATAGAGCTCGATTTGAAAGAGTTCTTGGGCCTGTCGCTGACATACTCAAGCGAAACATTTCAAGGTATCATTCATACGTCAGCCTGTCGGTGTAAATTAATCGAAGAAACATAAGAACCGCAAATCAATGGGAAAAAGATGATGATACAGAAACAGCAGGGATGCATGTTAACCCAGGTCAAAAACAAATATGACGGTTTTCGACAGCAAACAAAAACAGAATATATAATTATATATTAGGAAGGAAAAAATTAATTATTATACCTAAGGGGAAAAGCATTTTAAACAGATATTTAAACAGCGTAAAATGAACTGTATTTCAAAAAAACGTAATGTAAGTGTTTAACGGGAAGGGAACGTTGGAAACGGTATTATTACAATGTAACTATTATTATTATTATTATCATTATTACTACAATGTACTTCCACATGAACATAATGATGATGTAATCTCGCAGTCATATTTTTTTGGTTGTTGTCATTGTTCTTGTTATTTTATCTGATTTTTTCTTCATTTACTCTGGAATATTACACCTGTACAGGCATATAGGTACACACCACCTCGTCGTTGTTGTTGTACTATTCGTCATCGAGCGTCTATATATATTATTCTTTTCATCGTCATTATAATGTCGTTGTCATTGTTACTGTATTGTCAATCACATTTTAATCCAATCGTATATAAAATAAGTATATACATACCAATATTAATTTGTCTAACTAAACAAACGGCTATCACAGCAAAAGCAAGCAAACAAGCTTAAGAATAAGGGGAAAAAATTAAACGATGAAAAACGCCAATAATGATCCTGCCTTTTTCTTCAATAATTGCTCATTAACACACATGTCAAAGGAGATCTGACAGGCGAGCTCTCATCAATACGTCATGTCAACAAAAACTTGGAAGAATGACAGAAAGCTACAATGCCCTACCATCCAATTCTCTTTCTGTCTCATGCATAAAAATCTGAAAGCCATCACAATATATATGCTAACTGTAGTGTCAGTCGTCGTCGTCGTCTTCACGGTAGACAAGAAGGACGCAGAAATTAAATAACATTCCTATTCCTCTCTCTCTCTCTCCTTCATCTTTATTCCAGCTCCAGCATTGTAGCCACCAAATGTGATGGATGAGTTTACTCGACCCTTGACACCAGATCTGTTTCCATGCCCACAGACTGACTGACTACTTTATGGACTGCTGCTGTGTCTGACTAAAATTCACATTGACGTACCCGCATGCATGTTCATCTGTCACTAACCATTGTAGAAAATGGCAAAAACCCTCATGAAATTCAGTTGTACAAATCCAATTCAATGGTCATGCAACAGTAGGCGTGAAAAATGGGCATACTCGTTCCTTCCATGCTCTACATAGAACTGTGATGTTATGATTACGCTAGGAATCTCACTCTAGCTACATAATATTATTATGGAGATGCTCTTCTGCAGGACGGAAATAGATTTCCACTAATAGGGTTTCATCCTCTTCGGGCTACTTTTAAATGGACCAGCTATAATTGGGAAAATAAAGGAAACGGAAATTAAAGCCTTACTAATTTCCCTAACATCAGTCAGTATCGTACACTTAAATAGCACCACCATGCCCCACTGTCCTGTGGTCGTGGAAATTTCATGGTACTTTTAATTTATTATTATAATAATACTCACACAGATGCTCTTCTGGTCTATATAGTTTCTCAGTTTCTCTCGAGTAGTTGGATGTGTAGTATATGAGTAAGTACTAGACAGTAGTAGCTAAGTAGGAATACGAAGCAGAGAGAAGGGAAGGAGAAAGGGAAATGCATATCCCGGGAAACTGTGTCCTCACAACATAACTGCTACGAGTGGTACATGAGTGAGTGAGTGGGAGATAGAAGGCTTTTTATTCTCATTCTGTGAAAGAAACAGGGTATATATCGCGTCATTCTCCCCATACAATGTAGAGGGAATCTAAATGAGAGAATAGGTCTATGTACAACAAGAGTTTTTCCGGAGATGATCATCTGTGAGAGACATATGGACAGTCTTTTGCCAGAGTCGACAAGACCAGATGGGTGCTAGGGTGCGTGCGCTAATGTATTGATTTATTTTCCAGTAGACTTTCATATACAAGTGTAGTACAGCTTACCATGGTGCTTCCTTGCCTGCCTGCCTGACTACTACTTGCTTAGTTAGTTGCCCGTATGGACCCCACATATATACTTTACATCAGAGGGTTGTGTGTGTGTAAGTTGTATTGCATGAAGAGGATTTGAATCGATTGAACCAGCCATCAGTCTTGAAATAAACCCCGGGGTGAACAAACAACAAGTTTTACATATTGCCTGCGACAAAGCTCATCAATGAGTCACCCGACTCTGTGATTCTGTATTCACTTTCTTACTACTCAGAGGACTTTCTCCAGTAGTAACCAAGACACTTTGAATTTACTATTAAAATCCTCTTTGTTTTTCCCCTATACTTATTTTAGTATATACGCTGCTCGCAGTTCGTCTCCGTCGTGTCATCACAGTAGTGCATTAGTGGGTTACTGTAAGGGCAGCAAGAAGAGGCATCCACAGCATCAAATGGAGTTCACATTTGCCCTTTGCAATACTACTGGCAAACAAGAATTATTATTATTAGCCTACAATAAATTCTCATTTCTTTACTAACTTGTGTATTCAGAATCTCTATATCTTTCTCGCTGCCGGACGCGAGATTAATATATTAAGAGAGTGTGTGTGTGTGCGTGTGAGGGTGAGTGGATAATAATATCTGCTTTCACATAAAATAGAAAATGTCCCTCTCACCGTCGGGAATGATTGACCGGGCATCTGCAGAGATAACTCGGTGTATTATGAGAATCAAAAAGAAAAAGGACGGGAGCAATAATAGTAATAATACAAATAATAGTGGAACAAGTGCCGGATCTCCTAATAATTCTAATTCAACTAACAAAGCTCCTAATAGTCCCAACTTGCATCAACATCATCATCATCATACTAGTGACAAGCAACAGCAGCAGCAACAGCAACAACAGCAACATCATAATCAGCAAGGAGACTCTAACAGTGTTACGAGTACACCGCAGAAAAAGTGTTATAATAGTCAAATGGGCTTAGGAAATATAATCATGATGGGGACACCAACTCGGAAATTGAATCATTGTGTTCCTGGCTCAGGTAGTGCTGCAAGTGGTGCAGGATCTTATGGGACTAGTCAGAGTCCAAAGAGTAAGATGAATTTTGGGGGTAACCTCATTATGGATAGTATATTTTTGGGCTACTTGTTCAAGAAATATTTCTATGGACTGGATAAGCTTGTCCTCCCACAAGTTTGTAAATATTGGCGAGATACCACATACGCTTTGGGCAAAGACTATTGGGATAAAGAGCTTCTTCCCGTACTCAACTGTAAAGAGATCCGGCATGAACTTCTGAATGGTGCCGGAGTGAGGAGAAGGTTTTATCAGGCACTTCATAAAAGAGGGTATGTTCTCCGTCTCTTTTTTGTTTACATTGTTACTACTGTATGTGAAGTGAGGATGGATGGATGGATGAATGAATGAGAAAGTTACACAGGTGTAATGCATTATGGATTTTTTTTCCGGGGCTATGTGTGAGTGAGTTTCTGTTTCCCCTCATTGCACTTAATAATAATAAGAAAGGTTAATGAATACGTTCACATGTAGATTCACCGGCTTGAAATTACTCTGTGCCACGGATGAAGATGCGGAAGATGTGATGATTCACTTCAGTCAAGGATCCAGTCTGATTCAAACATTAAAACTGTACAATTCGAGCTTAACGGATAAAGGAATGTACAGCTTATTAGACCATCTGAGCAGTGTAGAGCATCTGGAATTAGTGTCTTGTAATGAAATTACTGAAGATGGGATTATCAAGGCTTTACCAATTAACTTGTCCAGCATTGTCATCCTAGACTGCATTCACGTGGCTGATGTTGTTTTCTCAGCTGTTGCAAAACTCCCACGCCTTCAAAGTTTTACCATTCAGGTTAGTCATAAAAGAGCCAATATAAAATAAATAATAATATGATCCGCTTACAAAGTTTACACAGTCATCACCATCATCACCATCATCATGTTTCACCACCATACCACATTCCTTTCCATAATAACATAGCTGGAAGGGATGCTTTCTGTGTATTACGTGTGTAGTTAGGTTATCTATAACGTTGCAGTTTGTATGCAATGCAGCCGAGGGGCAATAAAAGAGCAATTTAGCTAATCTCTCAGCAGCATTCAAGAATTTAAATGCTAATAATTGTTTGCAAATTCCAGGCCTACCATGTAACAGACGCTGCTCTGTCTTCGTTCAACGTCAAAGTCAACTCTAATTTGACAACTCTAAAACTAAATTCTTGCTGGGAGCTGACGAATCAGGCATTACTACATATTGGTAAAGTTCCATTCTTCTATTATCATCATCCCATCGCGTCCATTCCAGTCTAGTTACTATAATGTACAAACTTGAAGCTTATCAACAACTCTCTTCTTCTCTCGTAAACATCTGTTTTCTTTTACCAAGCCACAAAGAACATTATATGCATCTGAGTATGTAGACCAAGGTTTTCTCCTCTCTGTAGGTCAAAAAAGAAGTAATGCTTTTTCATTGCAGTATCATCGTTGCCCCACCTGGAAACTTTGAGTCTTTCTGGTTGCTCCAAGATAACAGACGAAGGGGTGGAAATACTCGCAGAAAATCTAACCGTACTCAAGTCTCTGGATCTGTCCTGGTGTTCCAGAATTACAGACTCATCACTCGAATGCATTGCCTGTGACTTAGTTTCTCTTAACCAGCTGATTCTTGATAGGTAAACCATCATGCCGTTTTCATCTCCATGAACAAAATATTGGTCTAACATCGTCCTCTAAGACCTAAAAGAAATGTTTTATTGCGCTTTCTATTAGATGTAGCCTAATAACAGATTTGGGAATCGGCTACTTGGCGACAATGTCTAGCCTGCGATTGCTGTCCTTACGATGGTGCAGCAATATTAGAGATCAGGCTATCCATCATATCATATCTATAAAGCGACTACAGCATCTCTCCATTGCTGGTAAGTAATAAAAATACTTGATTTGCTTTCCACTTCTTCACATATGTACGCCCCTCAACATGTGTATACATATGAGTTTGCTTAACAGGTTGCACAAATATTTCACCCGGAACTTTATGCTCCTTGTCGAGTCTGCGGGAACTGAAGGAATTGGAGCTAACCAACTGTGGAGTCACACCGTCCGTCATACAATTTCTAAGGAATACTCTTCAACATTGTCTGGTCATTGAATAATAACAATAGTTTTTCTATAAATCCAAGACGCAGAGAAATCCTTTTCCACAGATGATATAAAATAATAATGATGATGATGATGACGATAATAATTATTATAATAGCGTCAATTTTATACATTATACTACCGCCGCCACAAACTTGAGAGAGATGCCTCATCATAGTAGGTATTATAAAAATGATGATCTCACGATTGATTCGCTACAAAAAAAATTATTATAACTATCGGAAAGATATACGCTTGAATATAATAATAATAGTAATAATAATTACCAATAGACTAACCTAAAATATATAAAAAAGAGGAGATAAACAACTCTTGTTCTAAACTTTAGAATTTCTTTCTTGTATGAAGACAACAACAACAACAACAAAAACAATTATGATAGTTCTGATAATAATAATAATTCTAATATATTCATGACAACAGTCTGTATTTACACTTAGTGCAAACAACTAACCCTATCAAGAATGCAAAGAAATTTACGTGTGAAACCTCGACGACTGACCAGGGATTATAAAAAATATCATCAGAATAGTAATCTCTACAGGTTTTATTGTCTCTGTTTTTGTCATCCATGAAATCCTCATTTAACATGAAGCTGAAGCTGTCCCTTCTTTCACTATTGTAATGCGCACCTAAATCAATGTGTTTCCTAGTCAATCTTTCACCCACTTGTTATTATTAGTTAGTATAATATGCAGTCATGGAAACTAAATTCCCTTGGTAGTCCATAGCAATTGAATGTATTAATTCTCCCATGTGCTAGTCTCGCATGAAAACATGGTGAATAGCACCATGCTTTCTTCACATTTTGTGTTTACGGAAGAAACTTTTATATTAACTTTCTATCGTAGCTTAGCTATTAGCTAGACGTTCTTTCTTCAGACTTGTTCTTGACACCTCTAGGGAGTATCAATCTCTGTCCCTAAGGTATAGCCATGCCAACTAAAATTGTGTCATTTTGATGAATAATAGTCATAAGAAAGGAGCTGCTAAATCTCCACTAAACCCTGGGATTATCCTGCATATGTACTGCTGGGAACAGATGCATATATACGTTTGGATACGAGCATAATTAATTATTATTATTTGCAACAATAGTAATAATAATTTGTGAATCTCACCAACACTACTGAGAAGTTCGCACTAATTAAGTAAGTCCTTTATGTCTTTTCTACCCACATAAGCATCAAGAACACTTTTTAAGCTCAGGATATATATTTGCCCAATGAGTTAGAAGAAACTATTAGTAGCTTCATAAACGCGAGTATGAAACGTACATACTCATGATTTATAGAAACCCATTTTGCATTTTTATTATCATGCCAGTATTGCGAGCGCTATAGCAAACGGCTCTATGTATATTGTTCGCTACAACATTAAAAAGCTAGAGTGACCTTTACTCCAACGTTTTGTATTACTATTATTATTTAGCTTGAAATAGCTTATTTCAGTATTACAAGCTTAAGTAATGGAGATGAATGGAAAAAGGTTATGAGTTTTGTGAAGGAACGAGTGAAAGCAACAACTAATTTTCGCGAGGAACAATTTCCCTGTCTTTCTCTGCATTTAAATGAAATTACAATAATGAATGAGTGAGTGAATGGGCGCAAGCACATCTTCTATAGAGAGTGAATACACGTGGGACATGGTTGATTACATCATTAAGATGACAAGTCATTAGTTTATTTTGGAGAAATTGTGTGAAATAGTTT
>JAQFYD010000836.1:0-14987 GCA_034694225.1 Bourletiella hortensis | reverse complement strand
TGAGTTGAAATTGCCCCTCGTTGAAATGCTTATGGACAAATGGTAGGCACAGCGCGTGGTACGATTTCCTTAAGCATAGCATTGCAGTAAGCAGTAGCTGGGGCATTGAGCAGTAGTGCAAAAAAAGCATCTTCTATTTAGTGAGGCTTCCCACATGCACACTCTATTGATAGAGCTGAACTGGCCATTGCAAAGTGCTATACATGCCACAGAGATCATCGTGTAAAAATGGATGTAAATATGCCCATAAACAGCACTTTTAGAAGTCTTAGATTGTATCCTGTTATGAACGAACACACTGTATGGGAAGAATAGCTCATAAAATATTTAAAAGGCTCCTAATCGTCTGGGATTATTTAATGCACACCTTAGCTTATTCAGAATCTAATTTGAGCTGGCCTATAAACTGGACTCGGCTGGTTAGAATGGAATCATATGCGAAGTCTTAGGAATGCAAAAGCCAGGCTTGATAATAGTTCCGCCTCTTCATTTGAATATGAACTGACGAGTTGAACTTTTAATATGGAGCGGAATGAAATACCATTAGAAAGATAGTAGGGCTGATGAGATTATCTTCCATGTTTGTCATTTGTATTGAATTACGAATGCAATCCGCATCAGCAAGCACATTATGAATGCAGTGCAATGCAACGGCCGCTTGTATAGTAATACAGAAGGGTTGTGTTCTGATGGGAATAATAGCGGCATCCATTCACACGCATCGTGTTTGCTTCGTGCTAAAAATTTAGCTATAGAAGAAAAAAGGGTTAGATGAACGTTACTGAAGAGATAATCATGTTAAGAGGGGATTATACTGCGTTTAAGAGATACAGTTGAGAGGGAACTGGAAAAACCTCAGATTGTGTATCAAATGGATTTTTTAATTGAACACTGCAGATAAAGCTAGAATAACATCTAAAGATTCAGGATGACACATAATAAAATGATTACATGTACTTCCATTTCCCTTCTTTCATTCTCTTGCGACGGATTTCGTCTTTCATCCATGAAGCGTACTTGTTAGAGATGGGGATAGCCAGTGGATATTTGGGAGGTGTGGGAGGAGGTTGGAAGGGATGGCGTTCCTTTAACTTCTCTAGTAAAAGCTGTTTCTGTAGATCCTTGGGATCACGGTATTTGTCCAAATAGAGATTGAAGGGTTCGGACTTGGGGAACCATTTTTGAGGCTTGAGAACCTTAGCATCAAAATCATACTCGAAAGTTGGCTCCTTCATGTCTGGAAAATATGAGAGGAGATTTTGTTAAAAGAAGCGACTACATGTTGACTGAACAAGTTAGAAATATGTTGAACTCACTCAGGACATGATGGAAGATGTTGGTCAATGTTGGTTCCCAATCTGACTGGAAAAAGGAGAGACCCACTGGCGTAATGTCATCTTGTAATTCTCTGTAGAAATCGTACGTGCGGAAATTTCGGGCAGTCAAATTCAAGCAAGGACTATCTCTCGCGTGTTTGGATAGATCTAACTGCTTTTCTTGCTTGTACAAGATGAACACGTAGCGACAGAAACCGACTCCTCTCGCTGGGATAGGCTGGAGGTAATCACAAAGTACTTGTCCTTTTGACACCTGACTGCCTGGGATATTGCCTCTGAAATAACATTATCATTGTATTTCTAATATATCCCATATTCAAATTTAAAGACTGTATTCTTACATTAGCCAATGTAAAGTTTCCTGATTTTCCCCACTTAGATTTCCGTCAGGCGTCGTTAAAGCTAAGGTGTATAGCTCATCGTCTTTAGCGGAGTAGGATACATCAGGGGCACTCGCAGCCTACAGATTCGAAATAATTTCATCAGTTTAATAGAACCTACAAGTAATCACCTAATCGAGCCAAAACAAAAATCCCACCCACCTCATATGGTTTGATCACATTTCCTCTAAACACGGGCGACACAAATTGTTCATCCAAAGTGTAAGTAAAACTGATATCCAACGGCGTCAAAGGAGTGAAATACCCATTCTCAAACAAATCATCAAAAATTCCATAATATTCAGCAGCCTCTTTTAGTTGAACAGGCCCAGCTGTTTTCTTCCATTCTTCCTCAATAGTTTTCAACGACGGCTTTACTACATAGCAGAAAAAGCAAAAATTAAACTCATTGCCCCCAAGTGTCACCATCACGCCTTCTCCAAACTTTACCCACCGCAACTCTCAACTTACATGTTCGATTCTTGGCAGCCTTTTGCAATTCAAAATCATCTTTAATAGCTTTACGATGTTCCAACCTCTGTGACAATTTTATTTTCCGATCTTCTCCTTCATGTGCATAACCAATATCCACCCTATAGTGCAAGGTTGGATCCTTGCTATTCATCTCTAAAAAAACCAAACAATTCAAACGTTTCAACTCGAAATTCCCTCAAATTTACAAATATACACCCCAGTGTTCAAACAAACATTCCCCTCGTTATAACTATATTCAACAAATACATTTATTCAATTCATTTTATTTATATACCTGCCAATCTTTGCTCCAAGTTTTGAGCAACCCTCGGATCCAATCCTTTTGAATGTCTCTTCCATCTGTATCGAAGGCCGGGTTGCTCAATAAATTTGATTGTCGTCC
Organism: Bourletiella hortensis; assembly: GCA_034694225.1. Taxonomy (NCBI): domain Eukaryota; kingdom Metazoa; phylum Arthropoda; class Collembola; order Symphypleona; family Bourletiellidae; genus Bourletiella; species Bourletiella hortensis. The sequence goes on along the minus strand of JAQFYD010000836.1, from coordinate 12,393 downwards.
GACATAATTTTCCAATAGTCTGAGACATGTTGGAGACCCTTAAAAACAGGTATTTTTAAGGGTCGCACAAAAAGTTTCGGTCAAAAAATTAGGGCCTCAAGTCCGTCGGTTTTCTGCAACAGCACGGAAATGTTTTAAAAATCCGCGCTGCTTTCCACACTGCGTTCTCATTGGCCAGCATTGACATCATGTATTACGATCCGTCTTGGCGCCCCCCTTTGTTTACCATTGAGTAATGCTACTCAATGGTGCTTCACTTGCTCTATGCTTCCCTTATGTACTTCAGTGCACCTGACGTTTGTCAACGGCGAGCCAACTCCATATACACGGCATGGACGGTGTGGCTATAGGCCTACGGCAAGTACTCAGAGCTTCATTTGCCGCACATAATAAACTCAGTTGAAGGGTAGAGCGCACAACGAGCGGTACGAATAGTTTGGGACGGTGAAGAGAAAAATACAAAGAACAAGTCGTCTTCAGGCTGAGAGAGAAACTACCGCCATAGTTGTCGGCGGAGATTTTTAGTTGATTTTGGTGGAGGAAATATAAATTTTAATTGGGCATTTGAAAAGGTCGATAACAGTGGGAAAAATTTGCGTGGAATTTTGACTGCCAACTTTTTAGTATCGTTTGGGGTGTTAGTTGTTGTGATTTTGAACGCCGGCCAGTTGAGGATTGTTGCTGGATAGCTCCAGTAGCAGCGAGAACCATGGCGCCTATTGGAGTGGACAAGGAATCATTTCATCGTCGTTTACAACGCCTTTACGCAGAATGGAAGGCAAGTTTGATAGTAATTATTGACATTATTTATTTGGTTCGCGTTTGGAAGAATATTTGAAACATGACGAAGCAAGTTGACGGGGCAAGATAGAGCGTGCTTAAATGTCAATGACTATGAAAATGATGACTAACAGTGAGCTTGTGTATGGTGTTATTGTGATATGAAACGTAATGAATGAATTTTTGTATAATTTCAGAAGGGAACTGGAGAATGGAGCAAGATTGATGCTCTAGCTGTTGGTGTCGGAAAGGATGAAGAAGTTGTTTATTCCAAGTCAACTGCGTTGCAGGTTGGTATGATTGTTATTGCGTTAAATGATGCGAATGAATGTATTGACGGATTGTTATTAACTTTTGGGAATGATCTTTTTCTGTAGCAATGGCTAGTGGGTTATGAGTTACCTGATACTGTTATGGTCTTCTGCGAAAGTTCTGTGTATTTCTTGGCATCGAAGAAGAAGGTGGATTTTTTGAAAAGTATTGAAGCTAAGGAAGATAATGGTCTCCCTGCTGTCAAGTTGCTTGTGAGGAACAAGGTAAATGGAGTTAGTGTGGCTTTTGAAGAGAATGGAATATGGAGATATTTAATGAAAATTTTGATGCATTTAGGATGACAAGGACAAGGCGAATTTCGAAAAGTTGATTCAAGCAATTAAAGGGAGTAAATCTGGGAAGACTGTAGGCTCTTTTCTCAAGGATAAGTTCCCTGGCGATTTTCTTGCCGGCTGGAATCAAGCAGTGGATAAAGGAAGTTTTCAGAAGGTAAGTTGAAAAAACGTTTGAGGATGCAGTTTTGAGGAAATTCTTGAAAGCTGAGTTTCTAATGAGTATCTTTTTATGTTTAGATTGACGCCAGTACCTGTGTGGGTATCGTGCTGGCGGTGAAAGATGAACCCGAGTTGCATACCATGAAGAGGGTGGCCCAAGTTTCAGTGGACGTTTTCACGAAATATTTAAGGGACCAAGTAATGGATATCGTAGACTCCGACAAAAAAGTTCGGCATCAGAAACTGGCGGAGGGTGTAGAAGCAGCAGTTACTGATAAGAAATATGTCAGTGGTGTTGATGCATCCCAGGTTGACATGTGCTACCCTCCTATTATTCAGAGCGGCGGACATTATAACTTAAGATTCAGTGCCCAGACTGATAAAAATATGCTTCACTTTGGAGCAATCGTTTGTTGCTTGGGCGCTCGATATAAAAACTACTGCTCAAACATAGTTCGTACTCTGTTAGTCAACCCTACTGACAAAATGCAGGTAAGTGGAGTTGATGTTATCTTGAAACGTTCCCTGTTCAAACGGCTTGACGTGTACAGCATAATGTTTGTTGTGGCAGGAAAATTACAATTTTCTATGCTCTGTGGAGGAAGAGATAGCCAAGCGACTGGTTCCTGGAGTGAAAATGTCGGAAGTTTACGAGAAAGTCGTCGCTTTTGTCAAAAAGGAAAAACCTCACTTGGAGGACAAGTTGACCAAGTCCTTTGGCTTTGTTATTGGGATCGAGTTTCGTGACAGCATCTGCGTTATCAGTCCTAAATGTAATACTGTGATTGAGAAGGGCATGACGATCAACGTGAACGTGGGTCTGTCCGACTTAAGAAATGAATCCGCCACTGATGATGCCGGCAAAAAGTACGCTTTGTTTATTGGCGACACTGTTGTTGTCCAAGAGGTGAGGGGGTTAGCTTAAATACTTTCCTATCTATTTAACTAGTCATTTCAGATTTTCATGAGTTTCTTCGGTCATTTTCTTCGATAGAATGGGCCTGCAACTCCGTTGATTCCTACCAAGAAGAAGCTGAAATCGGTCGCCATTTTCTTGAAGGAGGATGATGAGGAAGAAGATGAAAAGGAAAACGAGCCTGAAACAAATGAAATTTTGGGGAGGGGAGGACGAAGAAATGCCATTTTGGACTCTAAGCTCAGAGTATGTTTGTGTTATGATCCCACATTTTTTTATAGCTAGCAAATATATCTCCTTTATCGTTTTTGTTTCCCTTGCAGCAAGAGCATTCATCAGAAGAGAAAAGAAAACAGCAGCAAAAGGAATTGGCCAACTCCTTAAACGAAGCTGCAAGAAAACGGTTGGCTCAGCAGAAAGGTGGGAAAGAAGTGGATAAAGTCCGTAAATCTAATGTGTCGTACAAAAATGTGAACCAGATTCCTCGTGAAAAAGAAATAGAGCAACTGAAGATATATGTCGGTAAGTTAGTGTATATAATTTTTCTGGGACCGTGCTACTATGAAAATATACTAATCATGTCGTTTGTTCTACAGACAGCAAGTACGAGACCGTTATACTCCCTGTATTTGGGATGCCAGTTCCTTTCCACATTTCAACCATTAAAAATATATCTCAGTCCATTGAAGGAGATTACACATATTTGCGTATTAATTTCTTCCACCCTGGCGCCACTATTACAAAGGGAGAAGGTTCGTTCGCCAACCCAGAGGCTACCTTCGTGAAAGAGGTAATGATCCAAATTGTGGAATTAGAGTATGTTTTATAGATGACTAGACACTGCAAAGATATTTCATGGAGAAAATTATGTTAGGTGACGTACCGAAGCACAAATGTTAAAGAGCCTGGGGAACTGTCCGCACCAAGTGGGAACTTGAACACGGCATTTCGTCTGATCAAGGATGTTCAGAAGAAATTCAAAGCCCGTGAGGCTGAAGAACGTGAGAAAGAAGATCTTGTGAAGCAAGATTCTCTCGTTTTGTCCGTGAACAAGGGTAATCCAAAGTTAAAGGATCTTTACATCAGGCCCAACATAGTGCAGAAGAGAATCAGCGGAGTATTGGAGGTATGCTGTCTTACAATCCAATACACATATTGCGTAGACTTTACAAGAATTGGTGTACTTGACGTCTTGTATTGTGCACATAGGCTCACACTAATGGTTTTCGCTACACCAGTATTCGAGGGGACAAGGTCGATATTTTGTACAACAATATTAGGCATGCAATATTTCAGCCATGCGACCAGGAAATGATCATTCTTCTTCACTTCCACTTGAAGGTAAGATGTCTTTCAGAGGTCAGACGGATTAGTATATTTCAGAGAAACTAATCTGTTTGTGTGTTTGTCTAGAACGCTATCATGTTTGGTAAGAAGAAGCATATTGATGTGCAGTTCTACACAGAAGTGGGAGAAATAACTACAGATTTAGGAAAACATCAGCATATGCACGACCGAGATGATTTAGCCGCAGAACAGGCTGAAAGAGAGTTACGACATAAGTTAACAACAGCATTCAAGTCGTTCTGCGAGAAGGTAGAATCAATGACGAAGAATGATGTTGAGTTTGATACCCCATTCCGTGATCTCGGGTTCCCTGGTGCTCCGTATCGGTCAACTGTATTGCTTCAACCGACATCAGGGTGCTTAGTTAACCTTACAGAATGGGTAAGAGTCTGCCAGATTATGCTTGTCCAGTAACGCGCGTATTGGTGTTCATATTTCACGTTTTCAATTTTCAGCCTCCATTTGTTATTTCATTGGAAGACTTGGAGTTGGTTCACTTTGAAAGAGTGCAGTTTCATTTGAAAAATTTTGACATGGTATTCATCTTCAAAAATTACCACCGCAAAGTCGCTATGATCAATGCTATTCCAATGAACATGTTGGATCATGTCAAAAATTGGCTGAAGTAAGTTGCTTATCTTTTAAACCAGATGTGCGAAATTGTATCTGTAAGAATGTTACTGTATTCAAAATGTGTTTTTAATTCCACAGCTCCTGCCAAATTCACTTCACAGAGGGCATTCAGTCTTTGAACTGGGGGAAGATTATGAAAACCATCACAGATGATCCAGAAGGGTTCTTTGAGAATGGTGGTTGGAGTTTCCTTGAACCCGAATCAGAAAATGAAGCAGAGGATGAGGAGGGTGATGAGGAGGATGAAGATGAAACTTTCCATGCCTCGGAGGAGGAAACAGATGAGGAAGAATCTGAAGATTCTGAGTACTCAGAAGTAGACGAAGATGAAGAATCGGACGAGTCGGAGGAAGAAGGTCAGTGTCGTAGTTATGGTCAACTTATATAGCAAAATTCTAATAATAACTGATGTTGGAATAAACTTAGCAGAGGCCAGCGATGAGGAAAGTGGCAAAGATTGGTCTGACCTGGAAAAGGAAGCTGCTGAAGCTGATAAGAATCAGAAATATTTTGAAGATGAATACACGTCGAGAAAACATGGTGGCAGCGGCGCTCCCCCTGCTGGCAAGCGACCCAGCTCCTCTTCCTTCAGGGAGAAGTCCAGTTCCTCCAAGAAGCATAAAAGGTTAGATACCATTTTAACGCTTATCTATATCATTTATGTAATGTTGTGCAATTGCATAAACATATGTTTTCGTCATTGCAATACAGCAGCTCCCCGTCCAAGTCGCGTCACGATGACAGTCGCCACAAGAGCAGCAGTAGTAAGAAGAGTCCAGAGAAAAGTCGATCGGATAGGGACCGAGGTCGCCATGGCAGTAGTAGCAAAAGCAGTAGTAGCAAAAGACCACGAGATCGTTCTGGGGACTCTCCTCGATCCAAGAAATCCCGGCGTTAAACCACATTTTACCTCAGGAGTACTAATTTTCATGTCTAGGATATTTTTTCTTTATGTAACTGAATGGATGGATGTTATCATCATACTAGGCTATTGTAACTTGTAAGCTAGGCGTGGCTTAAAAAATATGAATGTTAGGGAAGTAAACAGCTTCTAACTTTGTTCATAGTTGTACTTACAAAAACAATGCTGACCCGTTTCCATCAGTCTAATGTAAGCGGACAACAAGTCGTTAGAAATGGAACGTAGAACTTTTTATACTCTAAAAACAAGAATTTTTGCCCACGACTTGAGCGCAAAGATGATAATATAATCTTCGTAGTTTATTCACCACATAATCAGCAACAGTTCCGTGGTTTTATGACAACTCCGTAGACTTTAAAAATAAGAATTGCACGGAAAATGTCATGATCATTGTCATAATAATTAATAATTACAGGCAGGACAGATTTTTTAAAAATTGCAACCAGTAAGTGCAAAGTGACTGGTTTCCGTAATGTACGAAGTTAATCTAGATACCAATCTCGTGTGGACGTTTGACAAATAAAGTAGAATTTTCCATAAGAAAGTGTTATGTATCTATGATTTCATATTTCAAGTCAAAAGCATAAGTGAATATATCCCCGTTGGGGTGCTGTCGTTTGTTGCAGTAAAGTTGAAGCGTTTTAGAGGGGATGGAAACACGAAATACTGTCTGAAGTTCTTCTGGGGATGTCCGAACAGAGTAGACGGGTATTTTCCACTCGCAGCTGGAACTCTATTAGTAAGGTTAATTTCAACATTAGCACCACGTAATGTGTAGTTCCCAACGTGTTCATCTTATTTCACTTACCGCGTCACGTTTCATGTAAAGGGTAACCTTGACATTGAAGCGTGCCGCATCCTCTTTGGAGCCCAACACTGTGAACCACCAGTAGACTATGCCGTCCTCAATAGTCATATGACGGAAGAAAGACTCGCCATAGTATTCGAAATAGTAGCCGGGCCAGGGCCCATCTTTAAATCACAGGGAGACTGAGATTAATACCTAACTCTGCGGTAACGTGGAAGGAACCCGTAACTTAACATTCTTCTTACCTGTTCGTAAATCATTCGAATATTCCGTCATTGTAAGCACATTAGTGTCCATCTGAAAGCCTTGAATTTCATGGTCATCTTTCATATGCTTGAAATATTCTTTGAAACGAATCAATGTACCCTCACATTTCTTCCCTTCCCATTCAAAGCAAGGGATGCGCCTGCAAAGAAAAAAATAGCATTCAATCTGCTGTATGTTAGGCAGACGCAAAACTCACCTGTATTCACAAACTTCAGCATGGCTCCTGTACTCTCCACCTTTAACGATTTTTGAGCAACCATCTTCCAGGTATTTGCACCAGAAAGAAGAGTTGGAAACAATCAGCTCAATGGCAGCGTTCCGTGGTGTCCGTGACAGATCTTCTTGACAGATGCCACAACGTAATTCAGTTCGACATTTTCCGCAAATGGTGTGACCCTTACTGCATGTGTATATTGGAGCCAAGGGGACTTCATGGCAAATAGGGCATTCTAGGCACTTCCGTAGCTCTGTTTGTGACGCTAACTGGTGAAGGGCTCCGACGGCCGCACTGCATTAGAAAGTAATGCTGAAATAAGTGACGCCTGTGGTGAAAGCTCATTTGTGAAGGAAAAACTTCCTTACCTATCACGTCGCAAGTATGACATGGTCGAGCTCAACAGGTCACTTCGTCAATCCTTTATTCAACGAAAATTGAAATTAAAAGAGTAAACATGAAGGCTCACTGCTCGGACGTCAAACAAAACGTAGAAAGTAGCGGCTTAATGGAAAGCCTCGATCAGATTCTCTAGAATCATGTAATTACCTGCTGATAACATTAAGTGCTACTGGTAATCTAAATCCATGCAATGACGGCTTTATATAGCTTATGTATTTAGCACAAACAACGCGCTTACGCATTTGCCGGTCCCACAGACGTTAAAGCAAATTAATGTACTGATAGCACCTTTTGACAGTCCGGCAGAATATTCACAACGTGAGCCGACGTCATAAAAATGTCCATTTTAGGAAAGATTGTCACGATGTTATGAACTTAACAAAAGAAAGGATTATTGGTAGATTTACGACTTGTTGTCCCATCAGGCTCTCACTGAATGTAAAGAACCAAAAAGGTCCAACTTGGCCCCCAAGAAGTTATGTTTGCCAAGTGTGATGGTCACAGTTGTGAAATAACCTTGAAAATGATTACATTCTGTGTTAATTACGGCTGGAATTTTTATTGTTATTAGATACTTTTCGCATTAAATTCATATACAGAAGCACAAAGTACTGCTGCTCAGTAATGACTAGACAATAAGCGATGATACAGACGACGAACCGTTGTTATTATCAACGTTGTTGTAATCATAATGATTAGTTTCTAAGTCTCATCGGAGAATATATTTAAATAAAAAGCAAATAGAACCTATGTTGTATATTCTATGAATTAATTTTCATCATTTTGTCTACAAATGAGTTAATAACAATTCCAAGCTTCTTGTTCTACAATAACATTTGCTCACACACTCACATTCACACTCACAATGCTTTCATGAGATGCAAAAAGGGTTTTGATTAGCGTGTACGTCATAATCATAAGTTCACGAACCTATTCAATAAATATTTGCACTGTTACAGTCAGGGCAAGGATTCTTAATTATTATTATTATTATTCCTAAGCTAAAATGAGAAAGCATTTATGTGGCTACAAAGAAAATCACGCTGTCTTATCTAAAACGTAAATAATGCCAGAGTCTCACTTCAGACTCGCTTACTCATTCGTCATCATTCCTTCTTAACACTGGATTGTGGTTATTAGTTGTGCACAAATATAGTAGTAGCATACAGTTGCAATTTGTCCACACGAGGGCACGGTATCATTAACCTATGATCATCATCATCACTATTATGAGAAAGTTGAGAGAGTGCGAAAGAGTATAGACGAACTAGTAGTACATCTTCTTCATCTTCTAGGGGTCTAATGAGATTTTCTTTGGATAGACATGAGAGAATGTGGGCTTGTTTGTGTGTAATGTTTGCGGCGAGAGTTTGAGATGAGGGAGATAGAGAGAGAGAGAGAAAATCAATTTTTGTACATATCACACAAGACTTTCTCCATAGGAGTATTGCCAATGGTTCGTTGGAAGAATAGGAACTCGATTCTTGGTGCTGGGACTTGACGAAGGAGTGGCAACATGAGCAACAGTCGACCGAATCTCGCTGGCTGAGTTGGGTGTTGGCCTCGTGAATGTTGGCAGAGCATTACTTGCGCCTGATCTTGAAGATTCTCCACCTGAAGCGGATCTTTTAGTCCTCGAGTGTCTAAAAATAGGAGTTGCTATCATGTCTTATGCGCAACACTTTCCCCATCGCAGTTTCTTACGGGCTGTCTGTAGAATATGGTAAGGACTTACCACTTTTAAACAGAGCAATAGCCTTCAAGCATGCAAACTCTGCAGGATCTACGCCAACGGAACGGTAACGCACAAGAGCTTCATTAAGTGTTCGTAAATCTCCAGCGACCTATAATAATTGACTGGGTTTTACACTGGAAAACAGGCTATGACATTAAACTCCCCATGGTAATGTATTATTGAAAGCCTTACCTGAACAGCTTTTCCATTGGGTAAATGTGTAAGATGGTCAGTAGCAGAGAACAAAGAAACTGAATCTCCTGGCATGCACCATTGGATAGCATTTAAGAGAAACAAATCCGCCCATGCCTCCTCTAATAGAATGACCTTGAATGATCAAATCAAATCGGTGGATATTTTCATTCCAAATAAGATAACACACTTCCTCCCCATAATATCCTTGTCGATCATAATGTCCTTTTTACCTGATCCCTGAATGGGAGACTTCCAAAAGAAGGTAAGTTCTTTGCCCATTTGACGGCCATAAAAAGAAGCCGAGCCGAAGTCTCATAGATTGTCTCGTGTGCTGGATTGTAAAGGGCTGTAGGGATTTCAATATTATTCCCTGGATTTGTCGCACTTGGAAAGTTCATAGATGCTGTTGTATGTGATCCCCCGCCATTCCCGTTATTCGTCCCTGTTCCATTGTTACTTGGCGTGCCATTTGTATTGTTGCTTGTCATCGTATTTGGCGTCTTTGCTTGTGGAATGTTGTCATCGCTGGTCACATCAATGCTGTCATCTGTAACAGCAGTCCATTCATTAAAGTACAAAGATTACCCCAAAATTTACTAAAAATTTACTATTTCACCGCTAGGAATGAAAGTGGATGGAAAGTGTGGGTTCAAAGCTCATATTTAACTTGATAACAAATAGGAAAGGGCGACAGCTAATCAATATGCAGAGAGGAAAAGTGTTGACGTACCATCTTCGTTATCCCGGGTACTGTTATTCTCATTGGACTGTGGCACAACCATGGGAGGTGGTGGTTGATGGTGATATGTACTTCCTCCTCCGCCCAGAGGATGCCCACCTCCTACTCCCAAAGCTGCAGGGCCCCTTGGTCCCAATAAAGGTCTAAAACCCACACACCGAAGTACACACATGAGTACCAAATTTCATTCCAAAGGGGAAGTCTCTATCCTTTATCGTAGGGAGGGTCACCCAAGCGCCCTTTTCACACTTTTGAGCCCATTCACAAACATCAAGAATCCAGATACCTTCGCCAATAATATTTTTTTGAAAAAAGAAGCAAAAGTTACCCAAATACTCCGACAGCTACTGCGGCCTCACGTAAGGCTCTTTCTTGATCCATTTCACATAGCGCTTCCGGTCTCAAAGTTGCCGTATTACGAGGTTGACGCTCATTTTGGACCGCTAAAAGTAACCAACAATATTTATTAACATTTTCTCCTCATACTTTCGTTCATTCATATTGATGAATCAAAGCACCACAAATCCAGACAGTTTTTAAGAGGAGAATCACGTATGAAGAATGCGTTAACGTTCCCAGTAATTAGCTTTTATTTAGGACAGGGAATATTTTTTTAGAATTAGGTGGCTTCTAGCATTGAAATAATTTAGTTAGACTGAGCAGCACCAGCAAGTGTTGACAAGAGGATGAATAATTGTATTTTGAAGGAGAGGGAAAAGGAAAACAGGGTAAAGTAGCTGAATTAGTATTCTGGCTTGAACAGAAAGAATTACCACATGCTGGAAGTCACTAGAGTGCAAATAATTGGAGGAAGATAAAGGAAAGGGCAAACTACTGTGATTATTTACATGTCAAAGTAAAGTCTTTTCATGGGCTTTATTCACTTGCTCACAGTGGGATGCCAGAGAATGTGATTACTGATGGTCTGCCTGACCAAGTGGACCTTTTCGCTAGGAACAAGTCAGCACTTATTGTTCCTGCCTCACCAACCGTACCGTACGATTGTGTGAATTTTGTTACGATTTTTGCTCCTATCCGCTCACTTTCTAACTCTGCATCTCTAACTAAACTGGCACATGCTCCATTTCCATGCATTCTGTCCACCTCAAATCCTAGATTTTCACACTTATCATTACTTTACAATGGTGCTCCCTGCAACGTGAAATTGTGTGCTATGAAGATGAAGATCGAGTCTTTGGGTGAGATGAGATTCCTTGATGGACCATAGGCCATAGGGAAGGGATAGATGTCGATAATGAGAGGCTTTTGCGAGAAGAGGGGTCATGGTGGGGGAGGAGGCGAAAGTGACAAATTATTGGTAGTGATAGTGTTGAGAGATGAATGCCAGAATCAGAGTGAGAGTTAGATGTAATTTGATTTGTTGGGCGCTTCAATTAATGAAGTTACCGCGGAGTGTTTTATAGACGGCAGGTTCCATAGTGCTGCCTGCCTGCCTCAATCTCTCACCAGCATCCGTCCGTACGGTTCTATCACTTTCCTTCACCCTGTTCACTCATTCTATCTCACACCCTGTCCCACTCATGTCCCCAGCATTCACAAATTGAGAAGACGGGATGTGCCATACCAGAACGAAACTCATGTTTGAAAAGCATAACAACTTGTATCCATTCTCTCTTTTAGTTTTTCTCACACAGCTAAAAGATGATCAAGATTTTCTTCAAGGCCAAAGTATCATTCATGACGCATAACATGAATCCTTCCGGTCCAGCAAAATTACACAATACAACGCAAGGATTTACCTTGAACTGTTTCCTATTGGGGTTTATAGCCAAATACGTTACATGTAACCATATGCATGCCACTTGAGATACTATCCTACAGGGAATAGAAGAAGTGTTCTGGAGCTAAAATGAGTAGCAGTAGTGCACAGTAGGAAAAGAAGAAGAAGAAGAAGCGGGGCTCAGTCACATCTAATGGAGAATGGATGACGGATTCGATCAAACTAAGCGACTTTCAGTGCTCTTCTTCTTCTTTCACAAGTCATCAAGCTATTAATCAAAAAGTTTCCGGGGTTCAACCCTCACTAATCCTGTCAAACTCATTCCATTTCATTCTCAATCCTGCTGAGTGACCAAAGCGTTAAAAATCGATTTATTCCTTTCTCTCCACCCTGCCCTCATGTTAACATTCACGCACTCTTTACTCCGGATCCCTTTTGATAACCTTATATTCTTGTCTATTTATCAAATCACTACACTTGATGAAAACCATCCACCGATTCTTCTTTTTTATTGCCTCTTCTACCCGCAAAAATCTTTAATCCCTTCCTGCGTATCAGCTTTTCTATTGCAATAATTATGAGCACATCTGTTGTCATCAAATTCAAGCTCCCAGAAACTTCCGGTGTTGCGCCGTGTCGTATGATACCTTTTTTATTTATTTATTATCATCATTATTATTTCAAAGTGTGGAAACCACGGAGTAAAAAGTGGAGATAAAAGTAGCAGGCGGTAGATCTGCGGTTTATTTCTGAATGCTCTGACACTTAGTTGTTGTATGTATTTTTTGGAGTAAGTGAAATGCCAGGCCTATTAAAACTAATGAGAGGGAAGTTGAGTATACAAGTGGGCACATACCTGCCGGCTGCCTGCCAGCCGCACGGATCGTGCATGCTAAATACTACGTTTGCATGTGTATAATGTATTTG
>JAQFYD010000835.1:0-14989 GCA_034694225.1 Bourletiella hortensis | reverse complement strand
GGTCACTGTACTCAATAATACGACAGTAAATAGTGACCGACTGAAACTCTGGTACTGTTTCGTCTCATTCGAGCCTAATGGCTTCGAACGCCTCTATAATTATGCCCACATGGTATGATACAAATGCAAAGTTTACTATTATTGTTATCATTCATCCTGTCTTGTCTCTTTATCGTTCTAGTCCGGTGTTGGATATAAAGTTATATAATTACGTAAAGGGATAAAGGAGACTCAGCGCAAGTATACGATATGTAACGGAACATATATGCAGCTAATTTTAAGTTTTTCAATGCCAGAATGCATTTCACACTCGACAGGATGCACAACAATAATTGTGTTTACAAAGACAGAGGTATACGAACAATAATGCATAATTTTAGTGCATGAAGTGCACCCCCACAACATAATGAACACTCGCTGTACATAAATATAGTATTCTCTTCTCCTTTAGGCTTTCACCGAACGAACAATAATGTAAAACTATTGTATAGGTCAATCTTCACTTTTGTTTTTCAAGTACGAATACCTACTCTGAGAGTGCATCTGCTTCCATGGTCCTTTTAGTGAAGGCATTGGACACGATACAACTCCGTTTTGTACACTACTACTAACTCACTCGCAAACATTAAGTTCAGTTCCCGGTGTCGTAATCGATTTCATAACTACTAAGAATTATAGATAGCTACATCAACTGTACTATTAACTAGTCCTAATAATACACGCAATTTAGTTTTAAAGTAAGATTGTATACAGTATAATCCTGTTGTAATCTCTCCGCCATATTGGCAGTGCGGATGACGCTGCACTGTTTACATGTCACCTCGCAGTCATCCTCATCCGATGACAGGGTGAACTCGCTGAGAGTTGTAAGCAGGGAAGAAGGAGATTTTGATATTGTTTTTGTTGTTGTTATTGTTGTTGAATATTGTAAAAGAACATCTGTATAAATAATATTCCATTTCAAGTTCTGCCTAGCGCTTATAATTTCTTTCATCATCGTACCAACTGGTATACGGCAACAAAGGTGACCACTTTTAGAGCAAATTCACGCACAATACTGTGATGGCGCTAGCTATGCATGCTCTCATAGAGAGCTCTACGCCACTTCTTGATTCTGGTCCACGAACAGACAAGCAGGACGTACCCTGGACTAGCATCAGGCTGGGTTATAGCTGCCGGATATCATTTGCCATGGAAATCCCGAAAACGTTAAAACGGGTAGCCTTCTCAATCACATTGCTTAAAATTTCCTATGCAATCATTTATGATTCTAATGAGCCTGAGCCTGAGCCAGCACCAGCGATACAAGCGAAGAAATATTTGTATCCATAGAAACTGACACCAAAACATGTACGAATGCAAATGAGATAATAAAGAAGTTTGTGAAATGAGGTCTTACTCGCAAACATCCTTAAAGTTTTACTAAGTCACCTTTAAGAGTAGGAAAAACTTCTGAATTCATACAACATCCAGCTAAATCATATCGCAGGAAAGAACTGTGGCAAGCTACTCCGCAGCCTCTTGTTCTGCTTTTCTCTTCTGCAATAGTAACATCTTATAAAATGCGTCGGACTCAGGATACTCTTGGGTCAAGTGGCTGCGGCAATGCTGTCTGGCGCCTCCGTACTCAGCAAGCAACCGAACTCGGACCTAGAAACAGAACAACAAAATAAGGAAATGGAAGTTCTATTTATAACTCCTGTGATAAGTAGACCATACATCGTAGTGGTTCCTTCTCCATTCGGTCTTCAAAAGATGCCTTTGCCAGCTAGACAACTTTGTGTAAAACGGAGGATATCGCTTCTTCTTCAGTGGTAACCGATCATCCATGGCAACCTAAGACAGTTTTCGTACATTATTAATCACATATATGCCATGCTTACAAAGCACATGGTTAACTCAGTTTATTACAATTTGAAAATCTAAGATTTCGTCGGATTTTATCTGATCGGGAGTTCGCACGGTCTCAGGAACACCGACGACTAGAGGAAACATAGCAGTATCTTCACGCTGTTCCACCAGATACAGGTGCTTTTGGTTGGCAATATCGTCGTGATTTTTCTGTGAAATAATTATTTTCATACAGAAGGGATATACTCAAATATAAAATACGTCATGTGAATAATTTTGTATGATACAGTACCTGACGGAGAAGACCAAGCATGAATGCTTTTATTATATTCTGGACATTCGTAGGTCCTTCAATTTTAGCGTAGAGGTCTTTGATGCCGATAAGTTCGCACATAGTCCGGATAGCGCGATGACAGACCAGACCAAATCCCTCGGGCTTCTTGTAGACAAATATCTTAGTTTGACCGAATTGTGTAAAGAAGTCATGCATGACTGCAAAATACAGAAAAATCAGTTTAGTCTTCGTACCCAATTTTTGTTAGATTCAAAATCTTACTTGTGTGATCCTTATATCGCTGGATGTATAAAAGCTTCTGTCCAGCTCGATTTTTTGCCTTCTTCAATGCTGATCTCCCTTCAGGACTTTTACCCAATGCAAATCCCGCTAATCCATTTTTATTTCCTGTAAATGCTACGCAACTGAATCTTTTGCACCGCCCGATGTTACCATCCATATTAGTAACTGTTTTCATCTGCAACCACAGAAATCTCAATTTCAAAACTGCTCACACTACTAGACCGATCAAAAGTTTGCATCGGAGAAGGAAATAATAATATCAAACTAATGCCATAGTTACCTCCAAAACTTTGGTGTCGAACCCTTCGAAGGAGTCTTAAGTACAAAGGGAAACATATTAGTCATTTCACAACAAATACAACGTTCAATTAAGTTCAGTCACTGTGTACCTTGACCAATTGGATCTGGAGGGCCTATACTCCGTCCGTGCATTTTAGCGCCTGACCACCCACGTTCTAGAGGACTAAGTCGCAACGGTCTAAACTTTCCCATTGAATCTCTCATTTTGATTAATTTTGCTTGTCTCTCAGGATCAGGAGGTAACTGCCTCTGAGATACAAGTTCCCTTCCCCGAATCACCGGAGCATTCAATCCAGGCCACACAATGTTTGCACTGCCTATACAAAAATAATCAGCATCTCAGCCCTATACCTTCAAATAACTTCGGCTTTCAAATGCCATTAAAGACTTTCCAAAAATTAAATCAACTTACCGACACCAATCACCTGTCCTCTGTTCAAGTCTTTGGATGTCTTCTTGCCGACACCCTTGCCTCGACCACGCTTGCGACCAGCATTACTGACGCTAGTTACACCTTTCCACAACTGCTCAGCGCTTACTAAAATCAAACAGCAGGACATTTTTCCATGTAAATCCTTTCTCCAGAAAAATAGCAATGATTTTATAATAATGACTTACCCTTATTGAAAAAGCTGGTATTGGTTCGTGTGGTGGTCACTGCTAGGACATCCACGGTTAGAAGCTGCTTCTCATTGCCAAAAACAGTTCGAGACTGATACATGAAACCTTTCCCAGCAACAGAAGAGAATCGCTGACATTGGGTGTACTCAGCCAGCAGAGCAGCTTGCTGAACCCTTACAAGAAAGGTCGAATTAAGGCCAAAACACCGGAACATTTTTCTCAATTAATTGAAGTAGAGTCAGATAAAAAACGAAGTTTCCCTTTGCTCTACTTCAATTCAACTTCCATGTTTCGAAGATTACCCAATCACACTATCCGAAATAGTTTTCAGGAAATTTAACGCTTTCAGTTCAACTTCAAATTTCATAAAATAATATTTACGGACTAACTAATAATTATCATTCCCTCTCCGCAACTAAATCTTTCCGTCGGTGTTGGTCATGCAGGGGATTTTGAAATTCGCACGTAGGAGGGTCCACAGACACCCGCCATAATACAAAACGGTGATGCTGCGAACTTCATTCAACTGGCACTGGCGTACATACAAATCATCAGTACGTTTTTCAGGTTCGAATCGAGTGGACTACCTGGGAGTTGTTGACATTTTCACAAAATATTTTTCGGAATTTCCGTGTGTAACGCGACTTTACATTTTTAGACGGCTTCCGATAGAATCGGCGGTACAAGATGTCTGAGCGTAAAGTTTTGAACGTAAGTTTGTTGTTAAGTTTTGGAAATGTATTTGGATTAAGTGATCCATGTAAGGATTTTGCTGTATTGTTGGTTTCTGAAACGATTTTTTATTTTTCTTGTTGCAGAAATACTATCCTCCGGATTTCGATCCGTCGAAGATTCCGAGAGCCCGTCAGTCGAAAAACAGACAGTTTACAGTACGTTTGATGGCGCCTTGTAACATGCGATGTAATACCTGTGGGGAGTACATTTACAAAGGAAAAAAGTTTAATGCAAGAAAGGAAGATGTTGAGAATCAGAGTTATTTGGGCATTAGGATTTATCGATTCTACATAAAGGTAATTTTAGTATAATTTGTAAGTTTTTAAGGTGGTCGACAATTATTATAGTAAGGTGGAGAAAATAATGTATGATTTTGTATCCAAAACAGTGTACCAGATGCCTTGCTGAAATATCATTTAAGACGGACCCGGAGTCTACAGATTATATAATTGAAGCTGGAGCCACGAGGAATTTTATGGCTCTTAAGTTAGCTGAAGAGCAAGCGGAACGGGAAGAAAAGGCTGAGAAAGAGGAGGAAGCCACAAATCCGATGAAATTGTTGGAAAAACGAACGCAGGCATCTAGGCATGAAATGGCTGTGTTGGAAGCATTGGAAGAGTTAAAGGAACTTAACCAGCGTCTTGTAAAACCTGATTATGAAACAATGCTGGAAAAGTATGATGCTCTGCGAGAGCAAGATTTGAAACGGCAGGAAGAAGAGGACGAAGCTTTCATTAGGTAAGTGGTTTTCCATGTTGTTGTGTCTGATTAATTCCGATCTCAATGCCTTTCACTATCCAATTACTAATTTTGGTGTTTTTGCATTTCAGAGATGCTTTTGCAAAGGACGAACCAAAGATAATCAGGAGACTAGAAGATTCTAGTGATAGTGATGAGGAAGTTATTCCTGCTAAGAAAATGGCTACTGGCTCATCAATTCCGACGGACATTTTGGTCGAAGAACCGAAGAAAAATAACGCAGTCACCGATAAAAACAAACCTGTAGAAGAGAAAAGTGTAGGTTTGATGAAGATAAACAAGAATAGCTTGGTAAAAAGGAAAGTACCACAAACCTCCTCTTCAGCCCCAACCACTTCAACCACAGTTTCGCCACCAGAATCAGCCAAGGTGGAATCAGTGAGTCCTCCTGTAATTAAGAATGACCCGCCGAAAGCCAACAGTTTAAGTTTACTCGGTGGTTACGACTCGGATTCGGATTCCAATTAAGTATAAAGTAAATGTTTCTACAGTTTTAGTTATACATAAATATTTGCCAGCATCCTTGATTTTTCGTCAGTTCTTTATTGAGTAACTTTAATTAAATTAAGAAAACGTCGTTCAATTGATGGAAGTTTTTTCTCTTTCATTCCGTATCAATATGGTTCAGAAGAAAGGAGTTAGGGTAGATGGTCCTGTCAGAGCCTGAATATTATGCATGCGAATGTCAATAACCAAAAGAGTACTCAATTGTGTTATGGATCTCCTCTTCATGAATTCAAAGTCCGAATTCCAGAGCGTTCAGCATCTAGGACAACAAGTGGTCAGTGAAAGTTGAAATGACTGTGAAAAATAATGCATCAAAAGTTTAAAATGCTGATATCCTTCTCTTTTATTTTCTTTTATGTCTCTGACAATACGTACGGCAAACAGCTTAACGTACAGCGCCGCTAAAAATAACACCACATAAACATTAACATTGATGCACATTAATTTTGTAACCATGTTCTACGCCTGCTGAATATGTTATATATTACGATAATCCATGCGTCAAGACGCATACATGTAGTCCTCATTATTATTAGTATTATTATTATATTAACCATAAACTATGATTGGATTATTGATCACACTAACTCATATATATTGCTATTGCAAATTTCCATCATTTTTAGCGTTTCCTTTATGACATTATATGAAGTCACTTAACACAATGCCCAAGTGTTTCAGCTATGACTTCTCTACGTCTGATATTGTTCAAAGTTGTTTTCAGATGGGGCGTTTATCATATTAAACTACAGCGAAAGCTGTTCTATCACGTTCAGTAGTATCACTTTAAATCCATGATGATTTATAGTGATGATGCGTTGTTGACCACAAAATGGTTGTCATGGTTTCCAGCAAACTATTAGTACATTTCTTTTGAGTTGAAAATCAAAAATTCACAGAGCATCTGTGAAACGATACAAAATTCTCTCAAGTTGCCACCTGGACTTAGTCATTTATGAAGTCTATTATTGCGCCCGTTCAGGCAGTATTCTATATCATCTGAAGAGTCCGTGGAGTCCATCGTAGTAGGGGAACGTAAATTGCTAAAGAGATCCAGGCACGAGGCCAGTTAGGGCTTGGAGGTATTTAAATCAATCAGTTGGCTACTGTTGTTGAAACCCTTCATGTTCACTCGTTCTGGAAGAAGGGGTCGAGCCAGAACCATGAACTCTCTTTTTCTGTTCCTGTCCCGCGGCCATATATGAGAAGACGCATAGAACAGAGTAACATATATTCTCTGCCTGGAAAAGGAAAGACAACCGGAAATTAGAATAACTGGAACTTTTCCATCATCAGTCGGTCTGGACTGGTTACGAATTCGTTTTGTGGGAGTAAGCGAAAACAGCGTTGCGAGACAACAACAACCAACGCCAAGGTACTTTCACGTCTTCACTTTCTAATAAAGCAAGCGGTATTCTATGACATGCTGAAACATAAATATATGCGGCTGCGAAAACCCATCGTGTTATTCCGCTACCAAGGTACCGTCAAGCAGAAAGCGATTACTTTCACCTTTCGAGAAAGTTGGAATCTCCTCCATATAGCAGTACGAATGGCTTTCGTAAACAGTTAGCAAATTAATATAAACTACTGTTAACCAAAAACGAGTTCACATCAAGCAAACAACTCTTCCAAAAGGCAAACAATAGTCCAAGGGATGAAGCAATATGAAAGCTTGCGGCATTGGGCAAATAATAACCAGCAGAGGGAAAATTAATGCAAACAAAAGTGTATCCGTTAGTACCGTATTACATAAAGAGTCATGCAGGTGTTTCATTATGTGGGTGAAAGCTTGTGCACATCATGATGGATCATGCTTAATGTCATGTACACAGAAAATATACGATGAATGTGGAAAGCGATGTTCTCAGCGTCCTATATTTAGAAACCAAAACCAAAAATAATGTTGAAAAACATCCAGAAAATAAAAATTCCAATCGGGCCAAAAAAAGCCACAACAACGAATTTCGCATATGAAACGTATGAATTCAAAATGTGCTACACCAAGAATAATTTCCGTGCCCAGAAGCCTTTTCAAACTTAGGTCAAAGCAACGTCCGAAGTCTTACCATTGCAGACTTGTATTTCCTTTGGATAACTTGCCGCGTCTTTGGGTCTGAAATTTTGTAGAAAATTTGTGATATTACACATGTAAGCCAGTGTCATAAAAGGGATGGGGAAAAAAACTGAAAATTCATACTGTATTCTTCCAGAACGAAGATTCCTCCTTTCTGTGTGAAACACTTGCGAATGTGATCCAGGCGGACGAAGAACTGTGGAGCAAAGAGCCAGAACATTAGACCGACAACATTCCAAATATAAAGTAGCGCTCCACCATGGTGGATAATGTCATGGCATTTTCGCCCAACAATATTTACATGGCCTATATGATATTTTTTCGGTTATCCACGTCTCTTTCATAACCCCAAGCGCTATGTCAAGTACCACGTAATAGTAATATGTATTGGCAATTATTTTCTTGCTTGTTCGATTATCCATATAATTCATGTAACGTTCTTAATTCAACTTTCGTACTCCTCGCGATGAGAAGAGAGCAGTAATTCATGACAAACAAGTTTTTTGTATACTCGCAAACGTAAGATAAAAATATTACATTAGAGGGAAACGATTCTCTTGACCAGGTACCTTCGCCGCAATGTTGTAAATGCATCAGAGCAGGTGCATGGACATAATAATTCTAAATTGTATTGTACTGGAGGCATGTCGGTCTAAAAAAGTCTACATATTTATCATGTACGGAAGTAAGCATGCGTCGCTGGTATAGGCCTCAGAAATCCCTATTTTCCTAAAAATTTTGACAGACACAGTCATCTGGACAACGCGATTAAACGACTACCCTAGATAAGCAAAAACATTCGGACTTTCACCGCTGAACAAGCTCATACGAAATACTACGGCCAAAATTCGTTTCTGGTACCAGCGCATGCATTGCCGGCGCTAATTGTTTTTGCTCTACAGTGGGAACATATTGTTCCACATATGGACTACGTATGTTGCCATAGTATTCAGTACTTTCACTTTACACTTTCCCCTTTCTTCCACAAGGTCAGCAGCCGTGAAAGTCTTTCATAGCTCATGGTCTGCACATGATCCAGGGAAGAGGAACTAAACCTCACAGGAGCAGAGTAATTCCACTTTTTCAAACGCCATGTAATTTCACTGAATAAAATCCCTCGCAGTCACAATCAGGTCCTTATAATCATGATGAATGCTGCTGCTACATTGCGAAACATTTTCAACGCACAAACGCATATCTGAAACTGCAACTGTTTGACCTACCCTGCAGCTCAGTATCTACAAAAACTAGCTACACTAATAAGACAGCTGTTGCCATCGAACAAAACTGCTCGCATAGCTACTACCAAATACCAAAAATGTCAGCCTACGCCCTGCTATACTATAGAGATACATGAACAACAAAGGCTCATCTGTCCCTTACCTGAATTACACTAAGCCACTACTATAATAGCTTGATTTTTGGGAAGATCGGTAAGTATTACGGTTAAGTTGTGAAACATTTAACGTTGCATAACATCAAGTAAGTAAGTACGTACGAGCTATAGAATAATGTCAGCACAACCAAGCCATTCAAATACACTTAGCGCAAAGACTCATCCGAACTACGTGAAAGCACAAAAAGCCAGGGATTTACAGATGTGTAAGCGATTAGAATAAATGTACAGAATAGTAGTATAATATATAAAATGGAAACTGCCACGAAGAATCATAAAGGAGATGTACGTATTCATTATGAATTCTATATTCATCATCGTATTCAACAACTCTTCCATTATTATATTCAACATAAAATAAAAAAAATAAGTCGGCTGGCCCTTTGAACCCCTAAAAAAATTATAATAATAATAATAATACTCAAAATAGAGAAGAAGAAGAAGAAGACACCATAACATATATTAGGAAAAAATATATGTTAGGATTGTGCCAATAATCAATCATGCTACAAGAAATACCATATACAGTAGTTGACCTACCATATAGGAATGAATAGTAAATGGTCTCATATTCATCAATAACTTGTTATTATTAACATCTATAGAGATGGCCATTAGCATGAAATCTGATGTGAGTCCAGTTTCACATAAATTTATCATGTCACATAGCTGCTGCTATATAGCTATCTCGGCAGGGAGTTTGGTAATAATGAATCATAGACTTCCGCTAAGAAGCTCCTACCTACTGCCTATACAGAGAAAGGCTCATAATAATAATAATAATACGGAAAAAATAAATTAATAACGCTGAAGTGAAGCATATTTATATAGGAGTCCATAGTCACAACGAGAATTCACGAGCTACGTCTTCGGGTAGTTTCTTTCGTAATAATAATTGTATGATAATAAGTAATAATAATAATAATAACTACAGTGAAGGTAATAATAATAATATAATCCATACAAAGGATAGTCCTTAAGGTGGGCTTTAATAAAATGCACATTACACAAATAAATAATGTAGCTCTAAAGATACTACTTAGCTGGCGTGTTGTCTAAATAATTGCACTTAAGTGTTTCAACTAGATAAGAACGACATTGAAGCTTCACCTAAAATAGCTATTAAAAGTGTCCTGTTGTCTATGGCCAAAAATCTGGTTTTTTTTTCATGTCATACCTAGTATAGCTATTATGGCTACTATTTTAGTACAAATGGAACAGAGGATAAGTTGCATTCAGTTTAACGTCTCGCGAGTAGTAGTAGTATAGTTACTAGTCATACAGCGGGCGCTCGCTCCCATGTGAAAGTTTTATAGATAAACCAAGACACCTTTGGCAAACAAGGCTTTAAAAAGGAAGCACGAATAATAATATACCGAACTTATGGGAACAACTTATATGATATTGACAGAATGACGCTTCTAAGGACAGGCAATAACGGTTCTAAAAAATAGCAATTATTATTTTCCTTTGAAACTAAGCTACCCAAGTAAAACACGTTTTTTTACCAACCTTGTATTTATCATCATCATCATCATAATCATCACCCGCGTCACCACTACTTTCAGTTTTGCTTATAAAACTTACAAACTATACCTAAACTTATGGAAAAAGAGATCTAATGTGTAGTAGTAGGAAGTAAATACAAGCAGTCAAGAATACATCTACGATGATAATATTATTATGATTACGTCAAAATATTTTAGCACTCACGACGACTCCCAAAGCTTACTTTTTTGTTGACTGGAATATAATAGCAGGTTAAGTAAGTACTGTGTTGGAAATTATTATCATTCAGATTGAAAGAAGATTAGCGAAATGATCATTATGGATTCTCCTGCTGCTGCTCTTTTGCATTACAGTCATAGCGGACAAGTAGTAGTATTCCAGTAGTGAAAAGAAAAAACGAAAGGATAATAAAACCCTTTGAGAGTTCTTTTTATTAAAGACTATAAATGCGCTACGGGAAAGGAAAGTTTGAAAAGAATAAGAAAGCATGTGTGTTTATCATAACTACGGTGTGTGGATTTGTGAGTTGTGTGTTTGTGTATAGTTTAACTATAGTTTTGTGTGTCATCAATATATGATTGTAGAGGGTTATTGAATACCTCGAAGTCCTGTAATGAAGAAGAGAATGATGATGCATGTCATCCAAGTTGAAGTTGATGAGCCACGATAGGAACACCGAGAGAAAGCCGTGGAATGTGAACAGAAATAACAAAAATAGTATTTGTTAGAATTTTTTTTTCTTTACCTTCTTTGCGCTTCTAAAATTTCATTATTAACCGAAACAACACACCCTCCGCCAGATTCCCACGCTCCAACCTAATCATTCTTTATTTCTACGTCTGCATTAAAAACTGACTATTAGCTAGTTAGCTACAAACCTTGTGCTCATATGTACCAAAAATATCTACTTATTTGTTACTCACACGGTAAACGTAGCTATAAATTATTCGCTTCTTTTCCTAGCATTATTATTATAACAACTAACTACGGGGCTAAAGAAGTTCGCAGTAGAATTTTTCACCCATCAGATATTCATGCAGAAGGACCATCTCAAAGATTCCTCTCCTTAACAAAAGTAGTAGTAATTATACAGCTTTTCATACACATGAACAACTGCGGATTCCTATTAAAAAACTCGCAATGTATGTATGTATGCCCTGCTGCAGAAGAAGATGCTTGCTTGCTTGCTTCCGGGCTCATCATTATTTCATAATAAAGAAAACCCAACTCGTTTGTTTTTGGCTCTGAAGAACCTCATTCAACCCTAAAAACATGGATAAGCGACATAAAATGTACTTGAATGGAAAAAAATAAGAAACAAAAGAACAACGTAAATGCCAGCCGTTATAAAAAAAATGAAGAAACATAAGAAAAGGGACACTTTGTCTTAAAAATGTAATCATAAACTCCGTGGAGTATAGTAATACAGCAGTATAGTAGTCTCGTTTGTATCATTGCTTGTGCCGCCACTATTCTCTGCAACCAACTATTGACACTTTCTCCATTCATCATTCCTGTACTTTGCGGACCTTTTTCTTTGGGGGTACTCAAAACTATTCCTAATATTTTGTGAAAACAAGCCACTTTCTCTGCATCCTGTTCCACTGTCCGGATGTGCAGATTGGTTTGAATGGAAAATGAAGCAAATTCCAGGCGAAACAGAGTTGTAATAAGAAGAAAAGTAACACTAATAAAATCCACAAACACGAGTAGTAGTTATTTAGGTATAAAAACACCGAGTGAAACATGCAAAGAGCCAAAGAGAAGATTGTCAGATACATCTGTGCAATATATACTGATTGCCTACCATCTTATCATCATTGAGACAGTGCAAAGAGAGAGCCTGTCGTATATACATTGTTATTATACACTTAAGCTACACAACCTTTCATCTTCTACAATAATAATCTTCATCATTGTCGTATAGCTATACGTCTCCTTCCTAAATTCTTTCCTGTCGATCGCTCCGTATTTCTTTATTTTTCCTTCCGGATTCAATAATAATCAAAGATTCTTTCTCAGCACATGTTCATTATAGTGTGTTTATATGATGAAGTAGTAGTAGTAATTATTATTATTCTCAGGCAAGGAGGTAGAGAGAGAGAGAGTATATAGCAAGATTAAATGAATGAGATAGATAGCGTATTATTAGAGAATATAGACGAGGATGGGTTGCTGGCGAGAGTATAATAGAAGAGAAATAAGTAAGCATGATAAGTTTGAGTTTTTCTTGCTGCTAGCGCAATACACATGAAGGGGTATATAGAACATATGAGAAAGAGAGATAGAGAAAGACAGTTGGAGAGAGAGAGAGATATAGAGATGGAGATGACATCACAAACAGTACGGACTCTAGTTATTAATTAAAGTATATATTTATAGGTATGAACTTCCACCCAGCATGATTAAGTCAGAGGCCTTCATTTCCAGATTAATAACGTACATAACTATAGTAAGATTCATATATATCTGAAGCAAGATTCGACGCATTTTTCTTGTTGCTCACACATATACATATTCACGGAAAGGCACCGTGGAAAACAGTCGGTATACTCAAGCACACATAACTCCAGTTAAAGAAAAGTCTGGGTTCATGCAGAGATGACTGGATGCTTTTGGGACTAATGATGGGCAGTGACCATGATAGGTAATGAGGCTACAGCGGGTGAAAGTCTAAGGATCTTTCATCACCCCGACAATGTTTGTATCAACTGAGTTTGGAAAGTTTCCGTCGGTTAGTCAAAAGATACCATAATTCAATACCCCTTGGCTGGTAAATCATTCAAGTGAAACCCGCCGCTATTAGTTAAGGGATAGGATCCAGAAGAAGTGCACTCAGATGAACACAGAAGAACCTTACAGAAACTCCGGAATGATTTTTTATTCACTCAACATTGCAAGGTTGAGTGACTTGCATGAGAAAATGTCCTCAAATTCAAGAGCTCTACCTATTTTTACTGAGTTTTCTGCAGAAGCCTCAGAGCTCTATGCGGTTATTCTTTCTGCAGTTTTCAATAGAATGACTGTGCTTGACTGGAGTTATGTGCTCTCTTTATGGTAACCAGCGAAATGAGGCAAGCTAGAGATAGAGAGAGAGAGAGAGAGGGAGAGAGAGTTTACTGGCTATATACAATTAAGTATTGGAATAAAATATTATGTAGTAGCGGTGATTATTAATTTAATATTATAACTCAGACTGAAACAGCTCAGTTGGAAAATTCGCCCTGGCAATAGATTTATGCATAGATTTTCTCTGACTTGCCTCAATTTCATCACTTATGTATATAAAATAAAGGCAGCGAAACGAGCAATAGGAAAGTTTGAGAGGTCCTTCAGCTTGATAGAGATAGAGAGAAAAATCACTGAATTTGCTCCAATCATACAATGACCGCGAGGAAACGAGCAGCAGACGTGTATAATAATAATAATAATAATAATGAATAAGGTAATACGTTTCATTTGAAAAATAATTAAATTATCTATAAAAGCATTGTGGCAGCTCTGGAAAGCCTATTATGAGAAAATATGATTATTTTTTTTATCCGTAAATAATAATTATATGAAAGTATTTACAAGTTTTAGAATTATGTTTTGCAAGGAGGTTTAAGCATTGAGTGAGAGAAAGAGAGAGATCCTGAATATAGACTCCTTTCATAATAATCACAAGCTACGGAGTATATAAAAAACATAATAATAATAATGTTTTGCCGTTCAGCAAAGACTTTCAGAGAGACTATATGGCTATAATATTGAATAATATTGCTGGCTATGATGACGCCATTAGATGAAATTAATCATTGCATTTAGCTACAGCTATACAAGTGCCTGGTACATATTTTCCTGTGAGGCTATTATAAAACTATAGTCCTATAATAGCTACAAAATGTGCCCCAAGTCCTGCCACATGCATTTCCATAATTATTACACATTTTTCTATCTATGTATGACAAGTTATGATAATAATAATAAAGACACGAAAAACTAAAAACAAGAGACAGTGACAAAGAGAAGGGAGAAAATGGGTGACCTTGCTATTAGCGAAGAGGAGTCCAACACCTTCCATGCAAACTTGTAACAGTCCACCTTGGCCCGTTTTCATGTCTTCTACAGGAAATTCTCCTCCCAAGTCAGTTCCGGGTAGGGGAGTTGAACCACGAGCCGCGGCTCTTTCCATAGCCTCTTTAATTGCTCCGTATAGCTGCTTACATTTTCGAGAGTGGTATTTATGCAGCTGAGTTTGGCCTCCATTGCGTCGCCATAGGCATAAAACTCGGGTTTTCGGACTGTAGGTCATATTGACTAATCTCTCCCACCACCACCTGAGTAAGCAGAAAATGTCTTTAAGCACCTAATTACTCCATCATGAAGACGTTTACCATTAAAAAACAAACTTTTTGAGGCAATCATTACCTTTCAACAATGGCACCTGCCACATTACGTAAGACAAGGCCGTCATCTCGAACTTCCATAAAGAGCAAATCACCAATGGGCTCTGAACCGGCATGCACGGCAAATGTTTGTCTATGAGCCAACCTGGAGCCGGCAGGCTTAAGGTCGATCGAATTCCCTCTCTGTAAACATGCATGACATTATAATTTGTCATTATTATCATCTTGGTTTGTACTACAACTGACTTGCAAATCTGCTATCATATCAT
>JAQFYD010000834.1:0-14993 GCA_034694225.1 Bourletiella hortensis | reverse complement strand
AGACGTCAATTTTGTTAGGATTAGCTGCTTACGAACGACTACGTGGCCATGAGACTTTAAAGTGTTGAAAAATATTTTCAGACGGTTTATGATCGGTACTCATGTGAATTGTATGTTTCGCAGGAAGCGCGAGACTCTGGTCACGTATCGTGAGTTTACTAATTTGGTAATATTATGGAACTGCAAAATATTTACACTCCAGTATTTGCACACAAAGTTGCCTCCTGACGTAAACAAGTGGGAGCTGACAATAGCATGCTAAAATGCTGTTCACTTTTCCCTCCTGCTATAGTTTTAAGCTAACTGGCCAAGTGTGGAATAACACGTACGTTATACTGCTATCGGCTTCTAATTAAGCGATGACACAAGCTCCCGAAAAATTATCATTCTCCAGAGTGTACAGACGTAATATGAGATCATTCTTGGAGTATAGCAGTTAAGACTAATTATTTCGTCCCAATTAACCATGATTTGTCTTGCTTATCCTCCAGTGCTGTAGTAGTTGTCGAAAAGCTGGGAACATGAAGCGTCGTTAGTACGAAACTACAAAGGAAAAATACGTTTGTTATTATCTAAACTTTTGCTTCATCAAGTCATTCTTTTCCTTTTGTCTTTATGACTGCAATAGTAGGGCAGTTTAAATGAGCTGTTTGCGTGCTTTAAGCGGCTCATTGTTGCTGTAGCTTTATATTCTTGACTGAAAAGGGTTGTATGTAATAATAATGACGATGAAAAGCCCGTATAACTAATATGCGCAATGCTGTGGGTGAGTACATAAGGGGGGTCATTTGCTCATTGGAAGGTTTGCAAAGCCCATTCATGCATAGCTGCTAGAGCTCAATTTCACCACAAAGTTGACCCAAGGATCGTCATGTAGAAGAACAACGCAAGGATCACAGTAGTGTTCACCTCGTAACTAACCTTCTGTTTACGATCTCTGCACACATTGACAAAGTAAGAAGACACAGACATACACATACGGCTGAACAATTAGAACGCGCTTTGGATTAAGTAACCTTTGCTAGCTTCTTCATATAATAATAGCTGATTATTTTTCCTTTTCAAAGTTGCAAGGGTCAGTTCCTCTAGTAATAAGTGTAGATTTGTGTGTGTGTGTTTGTGTGTGTATGCCTTAATTGCCTTATTCCTGAGGAAAATACTCACTTTTCAACAATTCGCCAGACTCGGTGATTGGAACTGACGCAGAACAAGTTGATATAAATCTGCCATGATACCAGCAACTAAATGAAAAAATCCTTCTAGAGAGAACGACTACTTGTGTATATTTTTGTGAGAAATCTTCCTTCTCAGCTGGTGCTTCTCAGATAATACATATATTGTTACTATTGTTGTTAAACTACAGTGCCGTCGTCATTGCATTCAAGGACGTCCGAGCAATTCTTAAAAACTCACCTTGCATCCTCGTGTCATGCATTGAGAACATCAGTTCGCAACGGAATGCGTAATCGTGAGGTTTTCCAGTGTTTTCGTGTCTCCTCTTCTTCTCCTTGAGCAGCTTACTTTGTTTATATAAGTTGAGTACCAACAAGTATTAGTTTTCGCAGAATTGTCAACGCCACCGTACAGAACAATGGATATTCTGTGGAAAGGGAAATCATGGATTGCAGCCATAATTCTGCTTGCTAGTGTTGTCGCAACGCGAGCAGAAATTCATGAGGACGAATTGCCACCGACTTTAAAGGTACATAAAATCCTAACTTTTTAGCAGCGCACCTGCAGAAACAGAGTCAAGTGAAATAAGGAAAACTATCCGATTGGATTGCAATTTCCTTAAAATTAGTATACAGTACATGCCAATCAAGAAAAATGGCAAGCTTGCTCGTACGACTTGACTTCCCTGTATGCGCAGGCCAAAAGAACGTTATGGCACGAGGCGTGCGTACGTTTCTGTATGAGGAAGTGTGAAATTAAGGATGATGTTTAGAATAAAGTTTAACTTTTTAATGTCTAGTATTTGTACCAAGAGGATTTGGAAACTTGGAAGCCACCAACGGAACTAGAAAAGAAAGTTCCGTATTACTTAAGTGGCTATGATTATGAGAAGAGGCCTGGTAAGAAAGAAGATTGTTGTTGCACCCTTGGTGTACTTGCAGTTTGGTCGCCATTACTGATTTTTGTACTTTTTGTGTATTTGCAGTATGGGTTCTAGAATTCGGGAAGTATGATTTTAGATCGGAATTAGAAAAGGGCGAAGACCATGAGAAAGCTGTGAATAAATATATTGAACAATGGATGTATAGAATGCTGAAGAGTATACCGGACAAAAAGGATGCTGCTGGTGATGAGCCAGATTCAACCCGGGAGGTAGTTATAATCTTAGATTTTGACGGCTACGAGATTAGACAGCTGGGCTCACCAATAAGTAAGGAAGAGTCTATATAAGAAATATTTTCAATTGTTAATTCTGTCTATGAACTTGGCTTTGGCAATGGAGTCTAATGGAAGTTGAATTCTCCATTTACAGCTGTGTCATTCCTTATCAAAACAATCCGAAGGCTGTTTGATGCAAGCCAGTTCATTAATTTCATTCACATTATTAATGGTAAGTGTTCTTCTTCCAGTGAATCAGAGTGTATTCCCATGCAGGCGAATCTAAACATGATTTTTCTTTACAGCTAACTACGCAAGTGAGAATCTAATAAATCTTGTGAAGCCTATTCTTGGGTCAGCCACTGCTGGTTTAGTGGTACATGGAACAAATCCTGCCAAATGGCGACCTGTCCTCTTACAAAATATTCCTCAGAATCAGCTCCCAGAATGGTATGGCGGTAGCCCGAACTTTAAGCCAATTAAGGTCTTCGGTTAAGTTGTTTTTCTAAATACAATCCGACGAGGGAGACCTCCCACGAGGATAGAATCTACGAATCATCTACAGCGCTACTGTAAGGTTATTATCATGATCCTCTCTCACCACACAACATACGGATGGATATATCTTGTGGCGGTCATCCCAAATTATTATTATTAATTATTTTTAACTATTATCACACCCTCAACTAAGTTATGTAATTAAGATTGTTTGTCAATGAAGAATCTCTTGTATATGTCTACTGTATTCATTTGACTTAATGTTGATTATCATTGTTTTACAAATCCTTGATGGAATAATTAATTAGGGACGAATATGATAGGCCCAGGTCAAGTTTTTAGTTCCTGTCGTTGTTTCACGAACCGAAACTAATTCTTGCTTCTGGCAACTTACCTTTTCCATGGCTATTTCATAATGTTTTCCAGGTTTTGATGAAAGTTGTCACGCAACAATAAAGTAAAAAAAACGAACCAGTTCAAGTTACGTATGGTTTCAATTTTCAAAGTTAGTTCAACAGCTTCCCATCATCATGCTTGGGAAGTATTGCCAACTAAGGAGATGAAGCTGCTTAACGAAGGCATTCGTGCTTGCTTACTCGTTTCAAAGTTCCCACAGATGTAATAATAGTAATGATAGTAATTCCTTTTCGCATATGAAAAACTAGTTCTTTAAGCCCAGTAAGAAAACAAAGTCATTCCGTAAATTGTTTTCAACGCCCAAAAGTCCGTTTATAAAAATGATGTGCTTTGTAAACAACATCCAAAAGTAAGGTTCTCGTCCATGGGAAGAACTCTGCTGACTCTTTGGTTAAGATGAAAAGTTTCCTTGTCTATGGATTCGACGATTGCCATTGTGATAAAAAGTCAATTGTAGGATTTAAGTGTATTCCCTCAGCTATTCATTAGAGCTTGCAAGATCGTTGGCCGATTTCGCCATTGCATTAGTCATAATAATGGGGGTTTCCAACAACTTTTGTATGCTAAACAGTAACATATGCAATGTCTGACTGCGTCCCCTAGCCAACGCGTGCCGAAGCTTGCATGTTAACTTCTTGAACGATAAGGATCACATTCGTGGAAACACTTTGGAAATCCCTTTTCCTCAAGATATCTGCTTAGTCATGACAGGAAATTCGCTAGATAATAAGCGCTTTTCATATGCGATGAAACCTCAAAATTTCCGTTTGCCACATGTCCAGAGACCATTATACTATTGCCATTCATTTCATAACTGCGAGCATTTGCCGATACTGCGGGCTGACGTCAGTGGTTTACAAAAAATAATGGTCTTGCTTGCGTTCCATGGCGGTTGAGATTCACGCAGCTGATTATTACTATCACAAAATGGACTAGAAAATTTTTACTCTCTATGAGATGACAGCTTTGTCATGAATGGTCGTATCATAAAGAGATTTGTCTGGAATCTACAAAAACGTAATGACGGTGTCATTGTAAACTAATGTAGAAAATCGTGGGAGAGACAAGAAACTTGACAAGGGAGACGTGCATTTTAGTGATTAAAGTTAATGAAGCTATAAAAACAACAAAAAGTGTTGTGGGCAGGTATCTTGGCTTTGCCACCTACAAGACATTGACATTCTGATGAAGATGTTTTGGAAGCGGTTGGTGACATTGATTGCACGCACAGCCGGCATGATACAGAGGTGGCGCCACCATTGAACAATTTCTCGGTGGCAGACCGTTACCGTGGAATCCCATGAATAGAGTGCTCCTGAAGTAATAAATGCATGAAAGGAAACATGAGTGAAGAGACAACAGCAATTATTAGAGGATAGTAAGTCTTTAAATATATAAAAATAAACAAATATATGTATGCAATATTTGTGTAAAAATATGTTTACAAGTCCGACGGTAACTTCAAATTATATAATACAATAATAATCAAGCTGCCAAATACATCTGTGGCATGACATCATTTACACACTTGATGGAACATTATTATTTTTCAGGTTTTTCAGAGGAAGCCAAATGACCATATGCTATCATTTGAGCGGGCTGTATAGCTTCAATCATATCAGGATTAAAAAATTGCCTTGTTATGGCTAACGCGTGTTCCGAGCCCCCGGCTAAAAGATCTACGGAACTATCAGTATGCTTCTGTAAGGAGTCGTTGTTGTTGCTGCCACTAGCAAAATAATCATTGTCATCAGAGCGATAGTTTCTATGGATTGGCCATTCATCGTATGAGAAACGACGTGGCAGTGATGCCTCAGCTAGGGTACGTGGTGCTCTGGCGTCAGTTTCACTTCTGAGATTTCTGTAGGGTATGGAAGGTGGGGGAGGATGTGGAGGAGGGGCAGGTTGCCGCTGTGGCGTTTCTCGTTGTAGTTCAGTAGCTTTAGTCGGTGCTGGTTGGTAATACTGAGGGAGCAGATGTTGAGAATGGTGATATGATGGAGAGCTTTGGATAACATTGTTCTGATTCTGCTGGTACGAATGGAACTTGTGATCTTTGCTGGTTCGGTGATCTTGATTGGACTGATGATGGTATAATGGAGTCTGTGTGGTTGCGATTAGTAAGGGTGGTGAAGCATTATTCCCCGGAGGATGAGAGGTCGGGGTGGCTGAGGAGGAGAATTTTTGAGTACTTTGTGCTGGAGGGAGCGCAGATGAGGGCCTTTGATAGTTTGTAGCTGCTGGTTGCGGCTGCTGCTGCTGTTGAAAGGGACTGTTTTGACGTTGATGTGCATTGAAATAATTATTTGAGCCTTGAATATGATGATTTTGCTGAGGATAAATCGTACTATAACCATGACTGTTATATTGCTGAGCTTGGGTGTAATGTTGATGTTGTTTTTGGTGGGGATGAGTACCCACACTTTGAGTTTGAGCTTGCGTTTGAGCATTATGGTTGGGTTGTTGTGGCTGATGAATGTTGAGTATTGTTGGTTGCTTATGATTTGGATGATGGATATGGATCTGAGCCAGCATATTATTTGGTCGTGTTTGTTCTGAATTATGATTCTGATTAGGTTGTCTTGGCTCTTTCAACGTAGTATCCTTCAAATTCCTCAGGTGGTTTTGCCTATGAGGTTGGGACGAACTATGACCGTGTTGAAATTGCTGATTGTGTGCAGCAGACGCTGTTTGCGATGGATGATGGGCGTTTGTTGTGACAGAGTGAGAACTTGCTGCTGGCTGAAATGCTTGGACACCCGTTAGATGTGCTGGCTTCCCTTGGTCTATGTGACCAGATACTCCGCGAGTGTTGCCAATTCCACTTTGGGGCGGAGAGGGAGCAGGTCGTACCTGAAACCCGATTGATGGTTGAAGGTCATAGTTTTGAGAATAGTAGGTGTGGAAATGTTGTTGTTGCTGCTCCTGTTGTTTCTGTGGTTGCCTGGGCGCTGGAGGAGGTCTATATGTTCCCCATGGTGCAGGTAAAGATTGCTGCGGTTTTTGCTGCTGCGTTCCATGATTAGCTACAGACTGGCCAGGTTGTTCCGCAGTATGGCTGTGTGGTTTAGTTTGAATTGGGACGTACTGGTTTTGCTGGATTGATGGATTTGCTGTATAACGTACGTCTCCAGATGGACGATGTTGCTGTTGTGGCGCTGAAAAATAAGGTGAAGGAGTACCACTTACGCCTGTTTGATGGTGATACGAAGGGTTATGCGTTGCTGGAGGTGTTCGGTGGGTCTGGACATTAGGAGCCACAGGAGCAGGTGTGTTATACGAATGTTGGGAAACATGGGGATGGGGTTGTTGTGGTCTAAATTGAGAAGGGTAGTTCGGTGTGGTGGGGCGTTCAATTGAAGTGCTCATGCCCATCATTTGTGCCAAATGTTGAGGAAATGCACTTTCTTTGAGACTGTAGATCTGAGGAGATTTCTGTCTAGTAGTAGCCTCTGTGGCTGTCAGCAGAGACATTACTTCCTGTGGATTTAATCTGTACATAGGTGCTTGCTGGCTTACCACCGGTCTTGCTGGCAGGGGAGACTCTGTAATTTCTTTGAATATGTCACGATTATACTGAGATCTTTGCCCTTGCTGGGGCTGATCATACGTGACATGTCTAGGTGGCTGTTGATATTGAATATTTTGCCTTGGTGCAGGATTTTGAGGACGGCCTCCATTATTTGCTGCATCATCAAAATTTTGTGAACTGCTTGGATTCTTAAAAAAATCTTGAAAGCGTTGAAAAGCAGCTTGAGCTACTTGCTTTTCCTGATCAGGCAATCCATCTGTGGATAAGCCATCAAAGTCCGCAAGATTCAACTTCTCATCTCCATCAAATCCAACAGTAAGGATCTCTGTCTTCACATTGTTCCCCACTTGCCTGTACAACAACAACAATAATAATAATCAGCGTGTATGGATGAAACTGGGCGGTCCTGCAGCATGAAGTTTATTAGATTCTAAGGCAATCTAGTGGTTCCCCATAATTATGTTGTGATTTATACAAAAATGATATTTCACGTACCCATCAATAGGTAAAAGTTTGACATTGCCTAAGAATTTTTCCAAGTCGGCATCACCAAGTCCAAGTGACTTTGGGTCAACAATTTCCAAGTTATCGGGAAGGTTGTGCTTGCCATCTTGAGACCTCACTCGTGGTAGAATGTTGGTTGTGGTAATAATCTGCGTGCATCCACACATATAAGTCGGTTAAAGGGAAACATTATTGAGTTTCTTTGATTCATATGCCAGCAAGTCACAACCAATTTATTTTGCCATAATTTACTCATCCCGGTTTACAGACCAGTTTTTACTCTGCCCTTCTCTACGCTCTCACACAATTTTTTTGGACGAATCAGGTGGATGGGGTTGTAAACCTGCATGAAGTGTGTGTATGTCATCATTAGGGCCATTGACAGACTCCCATTTAAATAGTCATAAAAACTAATTATTGCACTGAAAGCTTTACATGAATTAACGAACTAAGCTTGTGCTAATATACATTTGTATCATAAAAATTTGTGGAAAAAGTCCAGTACTTGTCAAGCGCAACTTGATGCATTCTTTACTTGTCTCCTGCCGTGCTTTACGTTATCTTCGTACATCAACCATTGGGTCCCTCCTCTCTGTCTACAGCATACATGCGTGCAGCATTGTAATGGCTTAATTCCGCCCGTTTTTTGCGTTCGGCAAAAATTCACACAATTGTTTGCACGATCGCGGCCGGCATAGCTATACGTAGTAGGGGCATTTGCTGTCAAGCAACTTGACTCAGGTCAGCAGAAATGAAGGAAGACGCTTTCTATTGAATTGAACTTTTGAAGATATATGAAGGTTAGAAATCAGCCTTCGGTAGCCTCATTTTCGTTTTCAGTAGCAAGTGGTCATCGGAAGTCAAACGTTAATATTCCCACAGGAAGTTCGTGTAGATATCTCAAATGGTCTCATCGTCATCATAATTATTATTAATAATAATACCTTCTCTATAGCGAAATTTAATACAAGTCCCCTCTGAGTGCTCACGCCCACGATTTTATTAATTATGGGCTTAAACACATTAATGATTTAAGTCCGTTCAGTCCTTAACATTGAAAAGAGAAATGATGGGAAACGATTGTTTCTTAAGGAAACACACAACTATACTTGCCAACGAACTCATGACAAGCGGAATCGTCCGTCTAAAAGTGAAATGTGAAAAGGTCCCATCTTTCACTGGGGAAACTGACTTGAGTGACAGATTAGATAGTGCATCTTTTCACGCCGTGAACTTGGCTCTCAAAACTTTCGTAATGACAACAACAAATAGCTTCAGTAGGACTCCTTGACATTGTCAATACCACAAGACTCTGCTGTTTTAAGCGAAAGTTGGGACTGAAACGGAGGTGCAACTTATAGCTATTGTACAGTTAGAGCACTAGCCAAGTCTTTCCACTCCGACATAACTAAGCATTGCACTTACGTGTATTATTTCTTGCCCTTTGTGATGAATAGCTATAAGTTTTTCATTCTGATAAAAGTTGCTGTAAATCGCTTACCAAGAGAATTAGAAGAGTCCGCATTTTGGAGAGCAATCCAGCCGCTCATTCGAGACGCTGAAGTTTAGAAAAAATAATCCAGCAGCAACTTATGTCACTCCAGAAGTATTATCAGATAATCAATCACAGAATAGTGACAAGGACAAAGCGATCAACGAGAAAATCGGAAATGACACCACGAGCATTGATGTTTACTGTACACTTTGACCACATTAGTAGATTTGTTTGTCCCAGAGAATGACCACCACTACAGCACCACGACCGCTCTGGTCGAGACGTCAATTGAGAGTGAAAAGGAAGATCCCTGTGATTTTCACAGTAACATTTTTACTGTTCATATTCAAGCCAAAGAAAAACATATACGGAGCGGATGGAGGAACGGAAACTTTCTCCGGCCTCGTTATAAGTCTCCCTTTCAGCTTAATTACGCGACTTAAGCTTCTACTAAGTTGTGTAACATTACAGAAGAATGGGGGAAGAAGCTGGCTTTTATTTTACCCTCTTCTAAGGGAATTCAACTACCTTCATCGTCACGTTCTTCAGCCTCTTTCAAGACTTTGTAGCTACATATACACGCAGTCACTCGGTCAGTCATTCATTCATTCATGCAACGATCATCACTCATCACAGGAAAATGTTGATTTAATTTTCGTCACCCAACATAAACTTCTTCCTTATATGATGCCTTTGAGGAGTGAATAGAATTCTTATGATGGAGAAAAATGAAAAAAAAACTCTGTACACACATGACTGAATGAATCGTCCGGTGGATATTTATATGCTCATGGCGTTTGTTGTTATTAGTATTGTCATCATTATCGTCATTATCATTCTGTTCCCAGATCAAGCATGAACAGCAGCAGATGTGTGAATGCGCTTCTTACCTCATCTTTGTAAGTGCACACTTCAGAACAGTAGCTCTCTCGATTTCTTTTAGCACTAAGGATCCTTCATAACTGTGCATTGTCGTTGATACATAATATCCTTTTGATCGGGCGATTATGTCCGAGTTAGGCAAACTGATTCATCATGTCTCCTTTATGCCGTGTTTGCATATGCTGTGATTATCCTCCCATTAGTAACGATTCAGAGAGTAGAGTAGCTATAGATCGCCTGATTAGGGTGCTATTCATGTCGATAAACACTGTCTTGTTCTTCCTATATTTTCCACAGAATGGATCATCTTCCATTCCGTTGGAGCTCTATATCCTTCTATACATTCACTTTCAGGTATGATTTGTGTACAATATTTTTTTGCTCATTTTGATAATTATGGTTACGATGCCTTCATAACAAATATTTGCTCAACTTTCAGGCCATTTTAGACGTTTGTCGAATATGGTAAAAGCAAACAGAGTCAATTGAGATGATCGAGTAATTAAAACGGTGGTTTTGTTTTAAAAAACTGGCTGCCTAGCTTTCAGTTGCACCGTTTATGCATGCATGAAAAGTTAAAAAATTAACTTGGCAAACTGAAGGAAGCGGATGTAAAACTTTTTTTTCTCGCCTTTGCCCTCCTACACTCAGAACGCACTTGACGCTGTGACTTGTTACTTAGGGGTTGAAAACGGTCTCCTTGGCCGCCATTCAAAGCATGCCTTCATATGCCAATCTATCTCATGATACACAAACTATTACAGCTAACAGTAGCACATTATTCAGCGAAAATACCAATTTTGTACTATCAATGAGTTTCCTTGTTCCTTACAATGAAGATTAATTCCGTACTTGTTGACACTGCATGATCGCCACTCTTCAACTCGTGTTTCCAGAGCTTTCAGTAAGAAAAAATGCGATGGAAGAAGGAATATTCTGCTAATTTCTAACAGCGACAAGTTGGATTCGGATAGCGCAGGTGTAAACAATGGGAAAAAATACATTTTTAGATGGTTAATGGATTTTCCTTGTATTTGGCACGACCCATTTACCGGTTCCCTATTTTGCTTTTGCTACACTGTTTGACTTGCGCTAATTTTTCTCCAAGTAGTTGAGCGAGCGGCTCAGTATCATTTAATTGGGGGAAGTGAAAACAGAGTCTGAATTGGCAATTATTTTTTATTTCAAAGTGTGCGAATGAGTGTGCCAGCCAACTCACATGTGTGTGCAAACTCTGTGTGTTCTTGTTATGCATGTGAACGGGGAAACTAGCTAATGTTTAGGAGAAGAGCATGATATGGCATGTTAATAATAATATGAGAGTGAGTCAAGCAATGAAGAAAAAGGAGGAACTGCAAGTCAAGTTGGCTTCAGACCATATACAGTGGCAGACAGGCGGTTCTATTTACCTTCCTGCTCCACTGACAGTAGGGATTCTGTCCATCCGAAAATGACTTAATGCGTAGGTGTGGATGCGGGATGAGGTGGAAGACTGTGCCAGTTTCGGGGGGTGCAAATTTCGGATGATACAGAGGAACATCACAGTGGGAAGGATGCCAAAGATTCTGACCTTCCGTTCTTTTCCCGCTACGTCACAGCTTACCTTGGAGTTTCTCTTACATATTGACACTGCTCAAGAAATCGTACTTCATTCGTACAAAACAGTATCAGTTTGGAACAAGTCATCTCCGATCTGTATCAGTTCCATCTTGTTCCTCGCAGTGAGTGCTAACTCAGTTCAGTTTACTGTTTGATCATGTCTCGTGCCTTTGATTTCGCGGTAAGAAAACTTTCTACAGTATTTTCCGTCGTTTTTGGGACCTCACTCACAAGAAAATTTAGTTTTTGAGTAACTTCTCCAACAGGAAATTTGAAAGTTTTAAAAATCTTCTATTTAATTGTAATTGCATCCGAATTTGCAGACTCCTTTCGGCCGATCTATCGGACCACTCACCTCATCCCGCACTTTCAGGGACGGAAACACTACTGTAACCGAAACAGTGACCACAAGCCGTTCCAGACCAGCCATCTATGAGTCACTTGGCCCTGTCAACAGGACTGAATATATCAGCTCCCCTTCATCAAGCCGTGTCAGCGCCACAAACAGCGGACGTGCGGGTGCCGGTGTGGTCACATCAAGCAGTGAATACGAACGAGGACCAGATGGACGCCCATCTCATTTCAGCTCCACAGTCTACAAGTCACCCTATGGAAAAACCTACCGCTTCACTTCCCACTATTAAATTATCCGCTTAGATGCTTATAGAAACCATTTAAAATTCTATTCTTTATCCTACTCAAGAGCTTCTTCTTGGCAACAACTATTTTCTCCGATGGGACGACTGCTGAATCCTGAAAAAAGTTCCGTGAGCGCAGTATTGCTCTAAAGGAATAGTTGTATATATCTTCTGTACACAGAGCGCTAGTGCAATATGTTTTGCGGAAGAGATATACTACTGGTCTTATTATAACTGTGAACTTTACCTTGGAACTATTCCTATGCTCCACTTACTATTGCACTAATTTACATAGTCGCACTTATAGTCGAGGCAGCAGCAGTTTATTTTCCACCCTTCCGCATGACTCTGCTCGAGTCATTTTCATAAATTGTGTCTGCGGAGTATTTTTAGCTGCCGTACTCACGAAGGCAAAAAAATCTTGTCAAAACATGTTGGTCTCTGTATATTTTTTTTGATAATAGGAACAATAAATGTCACAAAAATTTCAACATTTTGACTCTGACTGAAAAGCAAAGGATACACGATGTCTAATTGCTATCATTTAACCATTTCTCATCAAATGAATAGCAAGAAGTTATTCTTCGTCTCCATGATGCTAATCACATTGCGCAAAATTAGGAAATTCATGAAAGAATGGCAATCTACTACAAAGATTGAAAGGGAATTACTAATGCAATAAGGACTGAAAGCAAAAGTCGAGGGTGGGCCAGAAGGAGCTTAACACATTCATTCATATTACATCTTCCGGAAATTACGGTCAAGATAATTCCCATTCATTCTCCTTCTTCCGTGATTCAAAAGCCGTAACCAATTCATATGGTGATCATATGTGACCACATGAATACGAAGATGCACTTCAATTGAAATCATATATACAAAGCTTTTACTCACTGCCCAGCGTTAATGGCTGTCATTCTTCCATTAGTAGTGTGTTGCAAATGTTGGAAAATGTATTCAGAGAATAAAGTCATTGCGTAATTATGTTGCATCCCCCACTGGATTATATTTATTAGTCATGTCTACTTAAAATCTCATAAAGAATTACAGCAAAATGGAGGCAGCGTGATTCGCAAAAATCTCAAGTGACATTAGGCATGTATACCATCACGCTTATTCTTTCAAGCTCCTTCCATGCGCGAGGGACATCTACCTAATGTTCGTGGTAGCTCTGGACTTGAATTACGATGAAAGCAGTACGAGAAGTTGCCACTACAAGACCTTCTTACAGCTTTCGTATCTCGCTAACTAATAGTATCACTCACACATCACATTCATCACACTTGGATAATTAGCATTCAGTATGTCGTCAAGGGTTTCAAATAATATTAATTGATTTGTTTTGGCAAGGCTAGAAAAACCCGGAAGAGGGATTTAAAGGCCGAGGACAATCATAATACTTGAGGATGATATTGTGCGTAATTTCCCTGCATTTATGCTAAGCTCCGCAGGAAATATTTATGTCAGTAGGTCACACACTAATCTGCTACCCGCTTGGCCTCCGTTTAGCACTGACAGTAATTATTTGCAGGAATGCTGAGTTTGATTAGCTTAATTCAGCGGCTTCTCACTTGTCTCTTGCATCTTTCATCGCTTCCCGTATATATTCCTGCTCCAATTGTAAGCGCTGAGAGATGAATCGGAAGCATAATTGTACTGAGTTTATCATTACGACGAAGAACATTAGCTTGCTATATTCCTCTTGCATATGAGGAGGACACCGTGTGTCACTTATTGTAATGCAATAGAAGCAGATGATACTGTGAAATGAAAGCGGAACGACTGCGCAACTTTGTATGAAAGATTTATTCACTTTTTTGTAATGAACTTGAAATCTAAAATGATCCCACTGGCAGCTGCGTCTGACGGAGGAAAAAGTTACCCCAAAGTTATCTGACTTTAATCTCCCCGAATATTTTTACCGATTTTTGCAACACACTTGTGCACACAATTCACGACGTATTAAGCTCACACTATGGCTGGCATGCATCATGCTAAACAATACAGCATTTAGATGCTGAGTCAATCTCAGCTGCAAAGCCAAGCTTGCATTGGTGATAACGATAGGGTGAGTGAAACTTTTTTAAATTG
Source organism: Bourletiella hortensis (assembly GCA_034694225.1). Lineage (NCBI taxonomy): Eukaryota > Metazoa > Arthropoda > Collembola > Symphypleona > Bourletiellidae > Bourletiella > Bourletiella hortensis. The sequence goes on along the minus strand of JAQFYD010000834.1, from coordinate 1,006 downwards.
AATCAAACACCATGGTTGTAATGACGCTGTAGCTATGTGTTAAAAGTGAAGGTTTAAACGGCGTCAGGAATTTAGATTAAGCGTAATATTAATAGTGTTTTCACCTCCGTAACACCAGGATACATAACCATATGAAATTTATCCCGTTAGCAGTATGCAAGTTCCGACATATTTATTAAGCGTATCAAATTCTGGAAGTCAAAGTGAGAGGGGTGATGATGATGGCCATTATAATGAAGTTTAGCTACTGGGCCTGGCAAAGTTATTGTTCTGTCATTTTCATTTTATAGTCCTCAAAATATTTCCCACATTGTTTTTCCACTGCCAACATGACCTTGACTGTTGTGTGGAGCCAACCTGGGGAAAAATATCATAACTGCAAACTTAATGGACTATTCAGTTTTTTCTGCTTCCTTCATCACCAACTCGCACTGAATTTATTCATTAATTTGGACCCAATCCAGCCAATTATACTCCCTCAACCTGTCCCATGTTACTGTATTGTTTCGGCTCAAAGATTCAGCTTAATTATAACCCTCACCATAGGGCCGCATGATATTGTTGTCATTATTATGATCGCAAAGCCCTCCCTCAACTTGAAACAGTAATGAACACGGATGTTCTGATAATACAACGAGTGGTGCAAAGTATGGCTAAGTTGCGTTATGTCGTCGTGGCAGCGGAAATCCAGCTGCATGCTTGGTGACAATGTTCATCAGATTATTTCCTACTCTTTTACGGGCTCGTGGGAAGAATAAAACTGTCTATGTGTGAGCAGCAACCGAAACTACGGAATGATTCAGAAGAATAAGGAAAACTTGTGTGGTTTACGCAACTTTTCAAGACTAATCTTAAGTGAAAGGAGTAATAACTGCCAAACGAAAGGCCTCGGTTGGCTTGTTGGTTAAAAGCTGATGAAATGAAGGCAGCAGTTGTGCGAAGGCATTACGTAAAACGACATTGTATCAACCTTAAAATGAAATCAGTGTTCCACCGTTTCTTACGT